>ML794600.1:172770-186312 GCA_009831015.1 Picea engelmannii
ATACAAAATTTATCATTTGGATCATATAACACCCTCGTAGCTCCCATGGATATCATTTAAAACGAATATTTAAATATCAACAAAATTTAAGGACATATCCCAAGAAAACAATATATCCATTTTATCCACAAAAATATCCAAAACAAAGCTTTTTGTCCAAAATAAGTTGAAAATTATTAACACTTTCTTCATCACTGAAAATCATAAAAAAAAAAACATTTAAAACCCATATTTACTGCTTTACAAGGCATATTTCCTCTTCTCACTGTTGTCTCCAACTGAATTTTCTTGGGTATCCCTTGGTTGGTTAGACCCTTGGTGCTATATGGCATCGATCACATGGAAGAAATCATATTTTAGGTGGATACGTGAAGAAACAGACTTAGAAGATTATGTGGATGGACTAGAGGGGGAGGTCGTTGCTTTTCCCTTGTCTTGCATAGGTTGTGGGATATCAATTTTTAATCTTTTGCTGGCATGCGAGGATTGTACTGGCGAAACAACAAGAGCAATTTTAACATTGGTATTAACTAGTGGTAGAAAATGTAAGGACACGGGTGTTATTGGATAAATCGGTAGGTGCAAACACTAACTGATCTCCCTAGATCCACCTAGATCTAGAACAAAACACACCAGAACATGACGCTTTCCTTAAGTTTTAGATATTGAATTTATTAACTAAAGAGGGATAGGTGACATACCATTTAAACACCACTTCCTCTCGCCATCGCCATCCTAGCTCTGTTCCAACGCTCATACAATGATGATCTTGAAAAATAACACAACCAACCAAAGTGATAGTAATAGCATAAACTCAATATAAACCTATGTATGTGATCAATGAATCATACAATAAAACACAATGAGCTTTATAGGAAAGAATCATATTATTGTATCATATTAAATGTGAAAGAGAGATTACAATCATGGCCTTGTCGTAAGGTCCCTTCCAAGTGTCCTTCGTTCCCCAGACACTTCCACTCCAATAATTCTGAGAGCATAGATCTGATAATATTCAAAATCTATCTTGACAAAATGGCTCATCTATCCAAACTAACAATCCCCAAAGCTCAATCCAATCCAAGCTCCAAAATCAAAAGCTCCAAATTTAATATCATTGAAGCCAACTTTCTCCATGAGATCTCCTCTCCTGTTATAAGCTGAAGAGGATAAGGTGAGGAGGTTAGGATGATCCAACCAAATCATAAAAGTGAGTAAGATCCAAACCATTCGGATGCCACCTCACCATGGAAGTTTCTCCTTCTAGAAGCATCGAGAAGATTCTTGTTTTTCCCACGTATGAGCATTCTCTCACCCTGCTTATAGAGCAACCTATGAACCTCTTGCAACCCAGCTATGGTGCAGCCTACGAGAATCAGGCATTCTTGCACCCTAGCCATAGTGCAGCATGCGAAAATCATTTTGAATAGGTTTTTCATAAAGGAAAATGCAACTTCTTTTCCCAGGAAAAGTTCTTCTCCCTTCTTTCTTCAGGAACTCGGGCCACTAACCCCTCTAAAGACTACATACAGGTTTACATCATTAAAGTTCATAGGGATGACAAAAATAATGTGTAACAGAGAGCCCCCCAAAGTATGAAGTTAGAACAGAGTGATAGCTAAAATACTTTGTCGAGTGTGTGTAGGGAACAAGGAACAGTCGGTCGGAAACCTACCAACAAACAAGGAAATACAGTACAATAATATATCATCATTGAGGTAGGCATTCCCATACTCAAAATACAAATGACTCAGAACATAAATGACGAGATGCAAAGGTCCATGTCAAGTAAGACAGGTCATGGCCACCAAACATACACTGTGGATCCATGCCATTATGACTCAAATCTGAACATAGCCACCAAAAATACACTGTGGATCTATGTGTTAAAGATTCAAATTTGAACATAGCCACCAGAACTACAATGTGGATCTATGGAATGGTACAAACTGAATATACTCCAACACAACCTGAATCTGTTAGAAAAGATTCAGGGTTTTCATCTCCACCACTCTATAGTATGAATCTAACCATGTGAATACATGTGCTGAAGTCGAACATGGTAGAAACCACTTGATTACCGGTCATTAGTGTATACTGTTAACAAGTGCGAGGGAAATCACCATTATTTTCAATGACTCCGAAGGTACACTAGTACAATCCAACGAATGTGAATTAATGAGCTTAAGTCAAACACTCGATGGAATATTTCGACCAGGGGTCAATGATGAAAACCCATTGTCGAAAGTGAGGAAACCTGCCATTGAGGCATGCAAGTTCCAAGGTACCAATTGGTTTCTAAGTCTAATTCTTGGATAATGAGTTGAAGTCGATAGGAAAATACTCGTCATAGGAGCGATTTAATGTATCCCCCATCAATGACATGAAACAAGTAACAAGATTTGATTTAGATCAGAGTAACAAGTGATTCAGGACTGCCTTAGGGATGGTCGATGCAATAGAAGGCTTAAGGAATACAAAAATGGCCGACGCAATAGAAGGATTTCCGGGTTGAACTTCATTTTGAACGTATTGACGACACGACAACTGTCTTGGAAACACTGACTCAACAACAGGGATTACAGACCAATTTGTAATCTTATAAAGGAGTCTGATCAAGAAACAAGTGGATTTTCCAACCTAGACACAAAGCAAGTGAAAGGGTGTCATGCTCAAAAGTGACTCTTCCATGGAATATGGGTTTAGACATATTTCTTTGCCAAATTTTCCCCCACCATTTCTAGCAAGTACCTCTTTATTTTTACACAAGCTTGAGGAGGATAACATATGCTCAGGCTCCAACAACCCTATCGAAGAGATCACCATGTCAACTACCAGATCTAAGTCATCAGAATTTGAATCCATGGGCGACAATGCCACATAATTGACCTGTGGTGGGGGCGATACCGTCTGCATATAAGAACCATTTAGGGAGGCAATCCAGTCGAGGTCAATGAATGAAAGTTGATCAACAGTCACAACGTGTCCATCATGAGGTAAATATATCACACGAAAAAGAGTAGACACAATAGCTTTCATGGCATAGACATAATCTCGCCCAAGGAGTAAAGAGAAATCCAAGGAGTCTTGGACTACCATGACGTCAATAAAGACATTTTTCCCTCCCAAAGTTACAGGAAACTGAGGAAGGGTCCCTAAAGGTTGACTAGTTCTTCTGTTAAAAGATAACAGATTCTGCATAACCGGCAAAAACTGAGGAAAACCCAAAGCTTTCCAAGCAAAAGACGACAAAATACTAATGGACGCACCTTCATCTATCAATGTCTGAGGAATGTCTGGACCACAAACCTGTACTATAATTTGGAAAGGAATGTGAGAGGGAAGACAAGGTCCAGTTATCACACCCCAATCAAAATGGATGGCCTCATAACTTGGAGGGGGTTCCACGAGAGAAGGAGGAATAGCCCTCGACATGGTAGATTCGGTATCAACGAGAAAAACATGGGTAGTATCGATTTTACTCTCTAGCGGGAGAGTAGGATCGATCGATGGAGAGATCATATTGACCACTTGGGTTTCATTCTCCAAGGGGAGAATGGGGTCGACAAGTGGAAACAGATAGTCTGCTTGGGTTTCACTCTCTAATGGGAGAGCAGTATCGACCGAGGATGGGATCAGATCAACCGCTTTAGTTTCACTCTCTAAGGGGAGAGTGGGATTGACCGAGGATGGTATCAGATCAATGGATTTGTCAACTGGTTCAACTAAGGACATGACCATATTGACGACATGATCAACTGGATTGACCAGTGAAGGGACCAGAGTGATCATTTCATCAACTATAGGGGGGTCAAGAGTAAGCTTACGATAAGAAGCTGGAAGTTGAGGCTGTGAAACAGTCATGTCTTCTAGTAATTTCGATGCTTTTTCCATACAAGGGTAGAGGTGAGTTAGATGACTCCCTTTGCATAACATACACAGGAACTTGACTCTACTTTTCTTCTTCCCAACGGTATCGTGACTAGTTGATGGGAGTTCATTAGCATGTTTCTCAGTAGCTGACGACATGGGTTGGTCAGGGTGTGTAGACCAAACTTCTATAACCTTGGATAGACTAGGGAAATCCTTAAGAATATGGCTACCCTTACAAATCCTACAAGGTTACTTGGGATTATAAGTTGTTTGTGATCTTGGCATCATCAACACTCCCAACACGATTAACGGTAACACTCAGAGACCAGAAAGCAAGCAATCAAAGCAAGGGAAACTAGACTAACTAGGAAACAATCTGTTCCCCAGTGGAGTCGCCAATTTTGTTACTGGATAAATCGGTAGGTGCGGACACTAATTGATCTCTCTAGATCCACCTAGATCTAGAAAAAAACACACCAGAACATGACGCTTTCCTTAAGTTTTAGATATTGAATTTATTAACTAAAGAGGGATAGGTGACATACCATTTAAACGTCGCTTCCTCTCGCCATCCTCATCCTAGCTCTGTTCCAACGCTCATACAATGATGATCCTGCAAAAGAACACAACCAACCAAAGTGATAGTAATAACATAAACTCAATATAAACCTATGTATGTGATCAAGGAATCATACAATAAAACACAACAAGCTTTATAGGAAAGAATCATATTATTGTATCATATTAAATGTGAAAGAGAGATTACAACCATGGCCTTGATGTCGTAAGGTCCCTTCCAACTCTCCCTCATTCCCCAAACACTTTCACTCTAAGAATTCTGAGAGCGTAGATCTGATAATATTCACAATCTATCTTGACAAAATGGCTCATCTAGCCAAGCTAACAATCCCCAAATCTCAATCCAATCCAAGCTCCAAAGCTAATATCATCCAAGCCAACTTTCTCCATGAGAGCTCCTCTCCTTTTATAAGTTGAAGAGGATAAGGCGAGGAGGTTAGGATGATCCCACAAAATCATGAAAGCGAGTAAGATCTAAACCATTCGGATGCCAGCTTACCATGGAAGTTTCTCCTTCTAGAAGCATCAAGAAGATGCTCATTTTTCCCACGTATGAGCATTCTCACACCCTGCTTACAGAGAAACCTGGGAACCTCTCGCAACCCAACTATGGTGTAGCCTGGGAGAATCAGGCATTCTCGCACCCTAGCCATAGTACAACATGAGAAAATCATTTTTAATAGGGTATTCATATAGGAAAATGCAACTTCTTTTCTCAGGAAAAGTTATTTTCCCTTCTTTCTTTAGGAACTCAGGCCACTGACCCCTCTAAAGACTACAGACAGGTTTACATAATTAACAGTCATAGGAATGACGAAAATAATGTGTAACAATATGTGTCCAACCTCGGTGGTGGGAGACAGGCTCGTGGACAATTTCTTCCCAATCGTCATTAGAGAGGACTTCAGGTTGCATTGACACATGTGGAGGAACAAGAATACCGAGAAACTTCTGAGGAGGTTGAAATGGGGGTCTGTCAGGTTGGCGATGCAATATAATATGGTCAACCAAATTGAAAAACCCATCTTGAAACAATTGGTTTAAATTTTGTGGATCAACATCAAAGTGAATAGAAAATCGAGGCCTTTTATGGCCTCGCTGCCAGTTACCTCTACCTCTATTATTTCATCCATTACTGCCTCTTCTTAAAAAAATCATCCTGTAGAAATATTTAACTAGTCATGAAATTTTTTTAATAACCCATACATGAAACTCTACTTAAATAAATCAAGATTTGGCTCTATTATATATTACATGACACATGCAATCCATCCATCAAAATTTCTTTCATTAATTGCCACACGAATAGGGAATTTATAGGGTCATTGGGAGTATGGAGGGTTTGTTTTTAGCATAAAGTGATACAATGGGGGGGGATATTTATGAATATTGTTCAGACAATCAACAAAAACAATAAATTGTGTATCTAAACATATCTCTGAATACCAATCATCAATTATTTCCACTTCATTTCTTTCATTTTCATACAAACTTTTCCTTAAAGAATGAGTAACAATAGAACAAGGAGTGAAAAAGTGTAATTGGGATAATGAGGGTAGTGTATTTTGTGTAAAATGGTATAATGGAAAGGACTCCCATGTATATTGTTCTAATATATCAAAAAATGCTACCTTTAACGTCAATTAAAATTCAAAACCCCTTATTGTTTCAAAATTGAAATTCAACACTTTGTTTTCAAAAATCCAAAACTGGGTTTTCACTTCAAGGCTCCTCACTTACATTTATAAATTGCATTTCACAGTAATCATTTCACAATTTAATTCCCAATAAACATTCAACAATGATAACACAGGTTGTGCACAACATAGTCAAGGAGACACTGACCATAATAATCACAATAACCACAACCAACAGTCGAGGAATGGACAGCCTGTGGTCCACGATATAATCACCAGTGCGTTCTAAATGGCCATAGGGTCCCACGAAGTGGCCCCAAAAGATATCCCTTTGTATGAAATATTTCAAAATTGAAACTTCAAATAACAACGCTCCTAAAATCCCTATTAGTATTGTTCACAAAAATCACTCAACACATATATAATTCATCCACAGATGTATTATTTTCATACAAAATTGAACACACAGTAGATCGTAACCCTTAAATAAATATTTTGCAATGTTTCCATAACCCCAATATCTCCACAGGATAGATTGTATTACCAAATGCATGAGTGGGCTTAACATTCCTTCCATTTTTGCACAAAAAATAATCGACTAAACCCATGACCAAAAACAAGCACAGATAGTGCCTTTATCAAATTCTGGGTTGGCCACTTCCACAATAATTTCCAATACAAATATTTCAATACATAACATTGAAGGGTAATGCGGTGAGGGGGACGAGCTAGCCAAATTGAGGGTTTAGCCAAAGGAGCACACGAAGCTTAATGCTTCTACAAAAATTCACATTTATATTCAGAGAGTTGTTACAAGGACACAGGTATAATGGGAACGAATACTAATAACTTAAATGACATGCAAAGTGTTCATATAACCCATAGGTAAGGAGCAGTGATACTCTTAGGGAAGAAACCCAAAACAAGAAACCATAGGAAAGACAGGCCCGAGAGTCCCCATCTGTATTCTTTCCCACAAGTAAAGAATGAATAACATACACAGTAAGAACATCCACACAAATTTTCAATGTGCATGGTTCAAACACAACACCATAGAGGCCAACACTTAACCACCAATCCATACACAATAAAAAACTCCATATGTTATAAACTTTGGAAATGCACAGACAACAAGAAAACTCAAGAGCCAAATGTTAACTTAATTAAAGAGCAGAGTGAAATATTCATGGATGGAGCACAAGAAACCCATACTTGTGTAAAAATTGCTAAGGAGAAAGAACCAATATTATATACCTCTTCCACAACCGAATAAAACAAAGTAGCAACAACCAACAAGAGAAAATGAAAAATGACTAGGGTGGCAGGCTCGAGGAGGGTTAGAGCGATGTGCATTTACTGCACGTGGTATCTACATTCGTCCATATCTAGCACATGGAAGATAACATACAACACATCAACTACTAACTCCAAATCAATTAATGTGGGTCAAATACACCACCATTTCCCTAAGTCTCCAATTTAACAAATGCGCCATCCCTTGTTTAAAAAATCCAATGTGACATATCTCAAATACTTGCTAGGGATACCATGTTCCAACCTTACTTCCAATTCAAGTAATCTGTGTACCCTTGTAGCATGGAATCACCAAATCACACATATAACTTAAGCATGGAGTTTAGGTCCTTCCTCAAAGTAAATGTAACATAATAATACTTGTGAGTGTTATATAAAAAAAACACCATTCCCTTTTAAATCATATCGCACATAATATCATATTCTATTAATCATTCTGACAGATATTTTAAATGCAAATAAGTTGTAGGGCTCATCTCATCCAACTCATAAGCATGTAAAGAATAAGTGTCGTCTCTTTGTCGTAGTCACACAAGTTACACAAGGGGTCCCACCTATTAGTATATTATTAAATATAGTTAAATAATAAGGCATTTACAAGCAGGTACCCTATGTTGTGTTTTTTGGCATCAACAAGGCCCTCCTCATTTTTCACTTCTAGTATAGGGATTCGTCAAGGTTGTCCTCTTTCACCACTATTGTTTATAATCATGGATGAATATTTTAGCAAAAATTTGGAATTTAAGTGACTTTAAGTTTTTATCCTAGGTATCTAGGTGGTAAGGGGAGTCAAAGGAATAAACTATTCCCAATTTATACTGACAGATACCATCCTATTAGGTATTGCCTCCACTACTGTGGCAACTCATTTTAAACCACTTCTTGATCTCTTTTTGTTCAAAGTGTATGGGGGAATGACCAATTACAATAAGTGCCAAATTTATGTATGGAATGTAAGTAAGCTCACCTTAAGGCTTGTCTCAAGAATTCCCCCCTTCCCAATTTCAGATGACTAGAATTATTTCAGATATTTGAGAATGCCCATATGCCTTCAGTCTTACAAGGCACAACGATGGCTTCCAATTATAGAAAATATTAAGAACAGTTTCAAACAATGGGGAGCTCATTGGTTGTGTTATCATCATAACAATTTTCAGATCAGGGTCCAAGTTTCAGAGATTTAGCGAAAATCCACATCGCTATGGAAGTATGATAGTTTGGAGTATAAGGTCTTATATGGAGGCATGTGGACAAATATAGCGGAGGCATGAAAGGTAGGATTTTGCGGACCCTAGATCTGAAGCATCCCGGATCAACGACTAAGGTACATATCGGGGAATGAAGCAGCACGAAAGATAATTATTTGAAGGCAGGTCGGGGAAAACTATTGTGGTTTTGTTCATGGACGTGTGGCGCCTCTAGAGGTACATCGGGGAGAAAAGCAGTCTACCTAAAACAACTTTCTCCAATCCCCGATATCGAAAGTTGTTGGGTCACGGTGGACCGTATATCTTAGAGCGATCCAGATCAACGACTGAAACTCATATTGGTGATTGAAGTAGCGCAAGGAATAATCATTTGAAGGCGGGCCAGGGAAAACTACCATGGTTTTGGTCTTGGACGTGTGGCGCTTCTAGAGGTACATCAGGGAGAAAAGCGGTCTACCTAAAACCCATTTCTCCAATCCATGATGTTGATAGGCACATATAAAAGGAGGGTCCCTGGCATTATTTTATGATACTTTGAAACATTCAAACGTTCAAAATTTGGTGCAAACCATCCATTAGAAACTCAAGCTCAAAGTTGTATCAGATTCATGTCTTCTTCATCGCTTAACAGGTATTTTTCACCATGGTCACTAATCCTGTCATTTTATCCGTGAATGAACAAGACATCGCCTCTAGAGAAGAAGCCCTAATTGACAGGGACTCCGATGTTTTCGACACAGTGATAACAGTCTCGCCCGTTTCTGTGTCAAGATTGAATTTTTTAGACAATGTTGGGAAGCAGATCCCCTTTCTCAGAACGGCTCAAGCCTCCATTACCCCTTATGTCGTAGAAGTAGTATTTCCTTTCCCTGAGTTCATAAGCTAGTGTGCAGATAAATATTCATAAGAAGAAAGAGTTATTTTGACTAAATTAGGGTAAGAGGTTTTATGTGAAATAGACATCCCGTCACTTCGACATACCCTCAGTGTATTAGAGTCCTCCTCTATAGAATCAGAGCCCTTCGATGAAGAGAAGATGATCATAGTTTATAGAGAATTCCCTTCAGAAGTAAAAACCTTGTTTCTACAAACCATTGTCAAACCTGAACAAAATTCGGAAAGTCTGTCATTACCTATCAATGTGAGCATTATGATCATTGAGGTCCAGTGGGCTTGTTCCCTGCTTAGCCCAATTTTAGGGTTAGATAACAACAAGTTCGTAGTAGAAGTCATGTTAGGTTTCTTGTTAACCTTTTTTGTGTCAAAGCCTTGTCAGTCAGTTAGTATTAGTTTTGACAGATTCATCGTTGATAATATGCATCGACAACTAGTCAATTTCACTTCATTGAGACACTTCAGATACTACATGCACCTGCTGAAGATGTTCCTGGAATCGAACAAGACCGAATTCCATGAAACTGCTTTCATCTCAACTGAATGTAAAAGGATCACCATGATTATTTTCATCAATAAGAACATGTCCAGGGTGTACAGTCTTATCTTCGGCTCAGACTTGCCAAGGGTTCTGTAAGAAATAAAAAGTTTTTTACAACCAAATCTAGAGAGCAGAGTAGGAGATTGGATGTTGTTCATACAAACTATTGTGATATGGGTGTATGTTTATCAAGAAGGACCTTATATTTTACTAGTCTTTTTGACTCCCAGAATTTTTTTCTTTAGAGTTCATCAAACAAAGGATCATTTCAGAAACAAAGCACTTTCTTAAAGCACACAAGGCACCTAACTTAAAATTTAATTTCATGGTAGGACCCTTTGTGGTAAAAAACAAATCATGTTTACCTCATATCCAATCCAGGTTCAATGAATTTCGGTTTACATAATTAAAAGGAAGGAATTATGACCTGCATTAGATCATATCAAAGAGAAGGCTGATGAGCAAATTGGCCCCCTATGATCACGAGCATGTTGAAGGATTTGTTAAACTGGCTAATCTGGAAACATGTACAGATATGGAGGTCACTTTGTAGCATGATCGGATAAAACCAACATAGTCTACCCCTCAGCAGATCCAGACACAGAAAGCCTCTCCAAGATTGATTGTTAAAGCCCCAAAGATGAGTGCTTATAATAAGAGGAACAATTTAGAGGCCTTGGGTGCTGGTAGTCAACAAGATATTCCCAAGAAGATGAAAATCACACCAGCCTCTCAAGTGGTTGACCAGGAAGAAGAAGAACCTAAAGAAAAAACGAGCATGGAGATGGTGGAAGGTGCAACCAAGAACAAAGAAGTTGGTACAGGAAGTATGCCACAAAGTGAAAGCAGCACAAGGGTTTTCAGTAGCAAGAGACACATATTTAGCAAGACACTTGGGGCAGTATATCAATCCAAAGAAGACTTGATGAACCAGTATGATGTAAAAGGAAGTATGGCCAATAGTGAGATAAGAGACCTGTTGCTCGAAGTAGAGAAGATCTCCCAACACAAAACTTCCTTGTTCTCATTCAGAGATGTGGAAAGAAAGATGTTTAATATAGCAATAGCATGTGATGATAAAGTGTCTAAAATAAATATGCACTGCGAGAATATTGGTGCACCAGACAAAGTAAAGTTTCACAGGAATGCTAGTGAAATGATATACTCGGACTACCTAATTTTAAGTCTAAAAGTTTCAAGATTGAAAACACATGCACTCAAACTAGATGGACAATTGAAACATGAGAAATCATCTAGCAAAGCCTGGAAGACACAGGTCAAAATATTGGAGTATGAAGGCCCTTAAGGAGTAAAGTCTTATTTAGATGAGAAGGACAAGATAATACAAGGTCTAAAGAAGAAGCTAAATATGTCCCCTACCGAACATCCACATGCAACAGAGCTAGCTGCTCTAGAGCAAGAGAAGGAAACATTCAGACAAGAAGCACTAAATTACAAAGCTAAATTGTTACAGCTGGAAAAGGAGAAAGAGAATTGGTTACAAGGACAAGTAGCAACATCAGATATGGTTGTCATTGTACTTGCTAATGCAAAAGTTGGATCGAGCACTGATGGATTGGTCCAAGCCATGTCCCAAGTGAGTCTACATACAGGGGAAATCAAAAGCCTTAAGAAAGCCTTGGAAAAGTTGAAACGAGAGATGAAAATAAAACATGAAAATATGGCTCCACTCCAAAGGGAAAATAAAGATTTGCAAGAGAGAAATCAAGTTGAGAACGAGGCTAAAAGGTAAAACATTGTTACAAGGAGCTAAACATATGATCTGGGATGCTATTGCTGCAGAGGCTACTAAGTTCAGGGTTTATCTAAATTTTATAAATGACAAAGACAACGTGGCTACCATGGCCCGAAGCAGGTGTACTGTTGTTACCTAAACATTACCCAAGAAACCCTCGGAATGGGCCCAGAACGCTATTGATTTGCTAAATTCTATGCCCATTGTTGATCTTCAGACTATTGGGGTAAAGGACAGAACTTTGTTGATCATCTGGGCCAGGAGAATCATCGCCAAGCACAACTTGCTCAAATAGGTTCAGAACAAAGCTACACAAATGGAGCACAATATACAGGAGTTTAAAGACACGTTTGAACAATTGTTTGTCAAGGGCCTCCCACCATTTTGGGATGGAAAAGGTTCATTATACAATCAAGAATACTACAATTATCTGCTCATTCAGTGTAGGATGGACCATTCCAAATTTGAAGCTATGGAGGAAAGTCTAAAAGCCCCAAGTCTGGTAGAGTATTTGGCCACAGACTTAATTTTGAATCAATTTAAAACAGTGAAGATTAGCCTATCGATTATGTCCTACGCCACGTGCATTGACCTAGAGATTTTGATTAAGGAGATGTTGGACTACGATATTCCTTCTGACTCACAATGGAATGAAATTGTGCGGATGGGCAAGACGAAATGCAGTTTTCCCGGGACCAGTAAGTGACCTCCAAGTGTCACCATGCCAGGAAGTTCAACAGAAGATCAGGAAAAGCCAGATGTCATAAATGAAGCTGAACAGTCAAAGAAATCCATTCCTAGTTTTGAAACGTCTTTTGAGTGATCATTGTAAATTGGTTGATATACTGAGACTGTCAATTGAAATTACTATAATTAGTTTTAGAAGCTGAAACATTTCGTTTCAGCCATTTTAATCGAATTGTATAAATACTGAGACATTTGAATGAATTAATGTTGGCAGAAGTGCAAGAGCACCCTTTTGGTTGTTTCGAACTCTGTTGTAATTTTCTGAAGCTGAATTGAATATATATGTGGAAGCTTTTGAAGTCTCTGTGAAAAGATTCTAACGGTGGTGATATGAGCTTTGTCTTCTTTCATCGTATGTATTTCCTGTGATATGTTATTGCATTTACACTTTCTTCTATTTAGATTGGATAGTTAAAGGCCCAGAATTCATATTATGACGCTCTTGGCTTAAGCAATTTAAACTGTGTGTATTTCTTCTTAACAAATTCAGAATTCATTTCAGTAATTCTCTGATGCAGTTATTTTGTTTTCTTTATCTTCGTACACTCAATTTAAATTCAAGAATAACTCAGACTCATCACCTAGTTTAGCCTTTATCCTCTGGAGAGTTCTATCAGCTGGTCATTTTTTTCATTCACTTTCAAAATTTTGACTTCATAGCCCTGAGTGTTCCTCCCCTTCCTTTCCAACAACTTTATTAAAAACCCCCAAAACAAACCAAAATCTAGCCACCGATTTCCAAAGAAATATTAAGTGACACAACAGAGCCCTCTTCGATTTGAGCAGGCTAGTGTTGCAGCTCTTAAGTAGGTTGAAACAGTTACCTCTGTCATTTTTCTATCAGCCAGACAAAATTTACAAAGTGCTAACAAGTTGAATCCAACATGTAGAGTGGTGTTGATTAATTCTATTCTCTCGACATTGCCACTATTTCAATTTTTTGCTACAATTTGAGTTTCAAAGATACATAGAGGACTAGGAATTCAAGATCCC
>ML794600.1:207655-224134 GCA_009831015.1 Picea engelmannii
TTTTAAATGAAAAGGGAAAGAGGGAAATTTAAAAGAATTAAGAAACTAGGAAAAAGCGGGAAACATAAAAAGAAAGGGAAACACAAGGAAAAAGAAGAAAGACTAACTTAGTAAGGTATCTAGCATTTAAGAACTTTATAAATTAAACTCAACTAATAAATTAGTAAGGGGGTAAGTCATTAAAATGTGTAAGGGAATATGAGGACACCTAGGAGCGATTCTAGGAATGCTTTTAGGTAGGTGAGGGAAATGGGAGTAATTAATTAATGAATGAAATTAATTTATGGTGCAATGAAGGGGATGGGTGACACATATACGGGGAGGATTTTTATGAATTAAATTATTGAACAATAAATTAAATGGGAATTCAGGAAAGTAAATGACTTAGAAACTCTATATCAAGGAGGGAGGAGGAGGATGATGGATCTCTTCTGTTATGTGTAATGTTATGCTGCAGAATTTTTGACTTGACTGACTTAGCTTGTGGGAGTTGGGATTCCCAGCTTGGTGAGGAGTGGTAGCTCAGCCTTGCAAGGCGAGTTGGGAGCTAGTTGTTCTCCAGTTCAGTGTGTGTGGCCCCTTTGTGGCTCGGGGGGATAAGGGGGGAGAAGATTACCCCTGACGTTGGCTAGGAGGTACCGGTGAAGTCTCACCGGTCGGGAAGTGGCAGTTACACGGAGCGTGTGGGACAATGACTCAGAGCGGACAACTTGGGCTACGGTACGCTTACTTTTATTCTGCATGGTAGATTGCTATTTACCTTACACTTTCATTATGTTCTCTTAACTGTGTGAGAAGGTGTTGACTTAGCATTTTAATTAATAACTTAATTTCCCATAACGTTAAGCTCGTTGTTGATTGATTCCCTTGGCTTTCGATCCCTAAATGTTGTGATTGTCCTTTGGTTTTTTTGCTTGTCGTGAAGAGTTGTGATTTTACTTTGTCCTTATCCTTAGTTCGTCAGTCCACGCCTGAGCAGTCATCCAGGAGCCGAATCGATGGTCGTCACTTCGGTGCACAACGACCTATAGATTCTAATCCCCTTCTTTTTTGTGTGTGGATGATGAGCGAAGGATGTGTTTACCCAGTCATCTACCCCTGCTGATTGCTCTTGGCTGGTTGATGGTCATTGTGCTTTCTTGCAATTGAAAACCTCTGTATGTCATTCATAGTCATTCTCTATGATTTAATGACAACGTTTCTCCTTATTAAGACTGCGTTTTTATTCCCACTTGAATGTCAACCTTGACTTTTATATGAATTGCGCTTGTATGTATACTGTGGTTACTGGGCGTTTTTATTTACCCTGTCTGCGATTGATGTTGTTGACAGTGTTAAATTGATTTTTTTACGACGATCATACATGCTGGTTGGACTGCATTTTTGTGTTGGTTTTCCCTACCTTCGACACCCCTTGTGTTGCATGTTGATGGACCTTTGTCTCCGCTTTTTTGTGCTTCTTTTCACCCTTATTCCATGGAGAATTTTTACCTGGCATTGACCCCCTGACATGCGTTTTCCCTCTAGATTATTTTTACTGGGTAGCATTTTTACCCAACAAATTTGTTGTGTTAAACTCAGCAGAATCAAATATTAGTTTGACCTGAATTTTTGAAAGTGCGATGGGCATTGGAACTTTGTTCCAGATTCGTGATGTATAAATTCGTTCTAGATTCGTGATGTATAAATTCCTTTCAGATTCATGATGTATAAATTCGTTTCAGATTTGTTTTAGATTATATTATGTTGATATATTGTTTTAGAACTATTAATTCGAGATTTGAAATTGCGAAGGGCATTGGAACTTTGCCTTATATTCCATTTGATATGGCTTATGGCCCTCATGGAAAATACATTTGGATCTCGGAGATGTGAAATGCGCACAGAGCTCCTCTGGTCTTGTGAATATTCTCAAATGCGCGCAGTAATGAACAACATTTGTATACTCTATCACGAGTGTGATATTCTCTTTCTTCGATAGTTTTTTTTTATATATTGCATTGTGAATTCGATCTTCCTTCTATTGTTTTTGTTAGTTTCATTTTATCCAACTCTTCACTATCAATGTGATTTGACCATCGAGCTTTGGTTTCTAAATATTCCGCTAGAGTGCCATTTAAAAACAGAATTGCTTCACAACGAATTTTCCCCCTCGACAAAATATGATTTTGATAGAGACTGTACTCTGTGTTAATGTAATTTGAGTGAGAGTTACCCTGTGGAATTCACCTTCTTTATTTTCCTCTGGCAGAGATGAAGTGTCTGTAATTTCATATTGAGTTTTTTTCTTTTGTTTCTATCTACGACAGAGAAGTAGGTGACTGCGATTTACCCATTTGTTACCTAGAAATTTTCCATTTATTAAGACTGTGATTTGCCAATTGACAAGACTGCAAATCATTGCTTATTGCCTACACTGTTTGCTCTTTCATTAATTATTACCTGCGTTTTCATTTAATGATGGCATTTAATTCTCGACAATTTACATTTTAATGGCAAGTGCATGTATCAATTTATAGTTGGCTGCATGCACATTTAATAACAACTTATTAGCTGACAGGTGTAAAGGGATGGCGTTATTACACAACAAATTTATTTAACATTTTTATTAGACAACTTCTTCCTTTAACAACCTTGTTTAGAACAACCTTTAATTTGTTTGGACAGCCTTTAAATTGAATATACAACCTTAAATTTAATTTAGACCAGACTTATCTTTTAGTTTTAATATTGATTAAACTAGAATTGTCAATTAGATTGTAATTATAGCTTATAGATCTAGTATTGATTGAATTAGATTGGCAAATTATCGACTAGTTGTAAATTAGACTTGCTGATTTAGTTCTGTAATTAATGTTAATTTGATTTGTAGTTGTTGTCTAATTGGTAATTTAGACTCGCTAAATTAGATTTGTATTTAATGTTGATTTAGGTTGTAAATCATTGACTAAATTGTAATTTAGACTAGATAAGTTAGATTTGTAATTAACGCTAATTTATATCGTAAATATTGACTAATGAGACTTGATTAATGGTTGGGTCGTTGACGAAGTTGTGTATTAGCTTGTGCCTTTCCTTGATTGACGTCACCTTGCATCTTGTTGACCTATTTCTTGGGGTGTGGGTGTAGTCCTCTTATCAATAGCTTGGCTCCTAGCGAGTTGGTTTCAGGTAGAGTCCTTGGTCCAGATAGGTTATGTAGTGCCAGGGTTATCATCACGCCTATCACCCGGGGATGGCATGATTCTTGACGAGGGGATCATTGCACAGCCTATTGGATAGAGACGATTGATAACTTGGTTGGGGTATGTACTCCCCGTGGTGGGTTTTGTTGATCTTGTAAGTTCATTGATGGTGCCTGGGTTGCAACGCCTTCGTGCGTTTGGTTGCGCGTCATCGAGGTTCTAGTTATCTGGTCGTTGAGGTCGTTGTGTTAGGATGGGGGTGTTGTCCCTTAGGTTGTAGGCGAGGTCATGTTGTGTCGAGCGGGTAGTCGTTTCTCCTTTTTGTTTATGCATGTTTCACCCAGTTGTCCTTGTGCCAATGCGTGGAGTCATAGTTGTCTATTGTCGTATTGGTGTGTGTGTTTTCATCATCTAGGTGTGGTTAACTGTGACGACGTTGCCTTCCCGTCTAAAAACAAAAAAAAAATTGCACCTTCTGCTTCGCTTGTAGTCGTAACGATGGGTTCGTTACATATGGTATCAGAGCGAGTTCAACCCGTGACTTGGGAACACTACATCTTTCATTGATATTTTATTTGATTATAATATTGCTAATTAAGTTGACTTGTATTCATGTAGGTGATCATGGTTAGAGGACGTCATGGAGGCAGACGATGGGGTGTTAGGGGAGGAGGTGTGATGCCTCCAACAACATCCACACCTGAGGGGTCTAACCCCCAGGGAGATGAACAAGTTGTCGGGCAGGAGCAGATAGCGGTGGGTGATGTGGTTGGGATGATGAGGTATTTTCAGCGCATGACTGAGTCACCGATCAACTGATTAGACAGAGATAAGTCCAGGGCACCGACACCCCCTGAGGGTCCACCGCGCACTCCGGTTGGTACTGGTAGCATTCACCGTGAACTCGAGAAGGTCAAATTTCCCGAGTTCTTTGTGCCACGGATGACAAAACCGCCGAGGCATGGTTGGTGAATATGGTGATGTGCTTTGCACTTCGCTACTATACCTCCAACATGAAGGTCCACATGGCGGTCTTTCAACTGAAGGGGAGTGCTCTTCTATGGTGGAAGATGCTCCTGCCGCAGCTGAACATGGTCGTTGAAGACGTTTCATGGGAACTATTCGAGGAACGATTTTGAGAGAGGTACCTATCAGAGGAATTCATTGAGCGTAAGCTCAATGATCTCAACGCCTTACAATAGGGCGAACGTACAGTGCTCGAGTATGAGGCCCATTTTATGGAGCTGCTTTGGTATGCTCTGTATATTAATACCGAGAAACTTAAGGTCAACAGGTTCATGTTCGAGCTTAATGGAATCATACGTGCAAAGAATAGGATTCTAATGCCTCAAAACTTACATGATGTCATCCATAAGGCCCTCACGACAGAGGAGGAGCTTATTAGCAGGGGTCAGAGCAGGACTCTAGCGAGACCAGCAGGGAAGGTGCCATTTGGTGTGCTGCAACATCAAACCCCAGCTAGACAGATGCCTGGGTATCGTGGCTTCCAGAGAGGATCCACTTTCATTACACCTCAGTGAACAACACCCCAGCAACGAACACCTTATCGAGGACCACAACATCAGTAGCAACATCGACCGCAGCAACAACAGTTTAGGCTTGTTCAGCAGAACAAACCAGGATTCCAGGCCAGTGGGCCGTCATCTTCTACTTCGGGTACCAGGACTACTGGACCGAAGAAGGGGTGTTGGACTTGTGGGGAGCCACACTACCAGCACAATTTCCCAGTGGAGAGGACTAGAGCATCTGGATCAATCGGACCCACTACCGTGGTAGATTTGGGCAAGGCCCATTAGATTCATGCAGTGGTGAATAGCTACCAGGTAGAGCACCAGTCGACGGTGCTCGAGACGTCAGGTATCGTCGCTGACCAGACCCTTAGTATTTTGATAGATCTCGATGCTACCAAGAGTTTCATTTCTGGTGCAGCGCTAAAATAGATTAAGGTAAAGTTAGTCGAACATGATGAGTTTAGATTTGTAGATATGGCTTCGAGAGCCAAACAGAAGGTTGGAGGGAAGGTTACGGGTACCCTTAACCTAGGAGAGTTTTTCACCAGGGCCAACCTATACATCATGATCTTAGGATCTTATGATGTCGTGATCTGTATGGACTGGTTGGAATCGCATGAGGCGATACTCAACTGTAAGACGAAATGGTTGAGCTTGGTTGATGATGAGGGACAGAGGCACGTGATTGTAGGTCGGAACCAGGGAGTTTCCCTGAGGTTCATCTCTTCCTTGCAGCTACGGAAGAGCATGCGCAAGGGGTGTAAGATTTATGCGATCCTTGGGTTAAACAAAAAGGGAGTAGCGGAAGGTCTAGAACACCTTCTGGTGGTGAGAGAGTTTGCAGACGTCTTTCTAGAGGAGTTACCTGGAATTCCTCCAGAAAGGGAATTGGAGTTTACCATAGACCTGGAACCGATAGCAAGAACGCCTTATCGGATGTCGACCCCGGAGTTACAAGAGTTGAGAATGCAATTGAATGAGTTGCTAGACCTGGGACTGATACGTCCGAGTGTGTCACCATGGGGTGCACTTGTTATTTTCATACGAAAGAAGTATGGGTCATGGAGACTCTGCATAGACTACCGTCAATTGAACAAGACAACGATCAAGAATCAATATCTGTTGTCGAGGATTGATGATCTGTTCGATCAGATGAAGGGTGCAACGGTGTTTTCAAAGATCGATTTGCGATCAGGGTATCACCAGTTACAGATCAAGGAGTATGACGTCCATAAGACCACCTTTAAGATGAGGTTTTGACATTACGAGTTTACTGTTTTACCATTTGGACTGACAAACGCCCCAGGGGTATTTATGAGTTTGATGAACGGGGTGTTCTGCGAGTACTTGGACAAGTTCGTCAAACTATTCATTGACGATATTTTGATTTACTCTCGAACAACGGAGGAGCATGACGAGCACTTGCATTTGGTACTATAGTGTCTGCGAGAGCACAAATTATATGGGAAGTTGTCCAAATGCTCTTTTTATCAATCGAGGATTCACTACTTAAGGCATGTCATCTTTGGCGAAGGTATCGTCGTGGATCCAGCAAAGGTCGAGGCCATTATGGAATGGTCTGCACTGACGAATGTCCCGGAAGTGCATATCTTCATGGGTTTAGCAGGATATTATTGACAGTTCATCGAGGGATTTTCTAAGATAGCAAATCCGATCACAAAATTGCAGAAGAAGAACAAGAAGTTTGTTTGGACCGAGAAATGTGCGGAAGCATTTGGGACGCTCAAAGAGCTATTGAAAACAACACCGATACTAAAGTTCCCTTAAATGGACGCGAACTTCTTGGTATGCACTGATGCATCCAAGGAAGGCTTAGTCGAAGTCTTGATGCAAGATGATCAAGTGATCACTTACATCTCGAGGAAACTGAGAAGGCATGAGGAGAACTATGCGACGCACAATTTGGAGTTGTTAGCCATTGTTTATGCCTTGAAGGTTTGGAGACACTACCTTGTTGGAAAAAAATTTGAACTAAAGACAGACCACTGTGGACTACAACACATATTTATGCAAAGCGACCTAAACGCACAACAACGACGTTGGTCAGAACTACTTAGCGAGTATGATTTCGATATTTCTTACATAAAAGGAACAGTGAACCGAGTGGCAGATGCATTGATTTGGAGACCACACATATTTTCAGTGTTGCATCTTCAGACAAATCTGCGTGAAAAGATTCTAACTTTACAATGCGACGATGACTGGTACAAAGAGGTCGAGTATTTTATCAGACAAAACACAATGATGGTACCAAGATTTGAAGGATTTATGTTTGATGATGATGGATTATTGAGGTTTAAAAATCAGATTTGCGTACCATTGAACGACGAGTTGAGGAGTTTGATCCTAAATGAGGCCCACAGAGCAGTTTACATGGCCCACCCAGGAGTCACGAAGATGAGGGCGGACCTTAAACCCTTATTGTTCTGGAAGGGAATGCAGGCAGACATAGTCAACTATGTGGCCAGATGTCTAGAATGTCAACAAGTAAAGGTTGAGCATAGACATCCAACATGATTACTGCAACCACACGTTATTCCGGAATCGAAATAGGAGGTTATTTCGATGGATTTCATTGTTGGATTGCCACTGACGGAAAGAAGACACGATTCGATTTTCGTAGTAGTCGACACTCTGACGAAGAGTGCTTATGACATATCAGACACCTGACATAGCTAGATTTTTCATTAGTGAGATTGTGAGGCTGCATGGCATGCCTAAGAGGATTATATCCGATTGAGGATCGGTGTTTACTGGATGATTTTGGACTAGTTTCCAAGAGGCCTTGGGAACCCAACTTAACTTTAGTACTGCGTATCACCCAGAGACTGACGAGCAAACCGAATGAACGAACCAGAGATTGGAGGACATGTTGCGCATGTACATGATGGACCAATAGAAGCATTGGGAAGAATTCTTGTCAGTGGTAGAATTCACTTACAACAGTTACCAAAGCACCATTAATATGGTGCCTTTTGATTTCCTTTATGGGCGACCATGTCGGATGCCTCTGAGTTGGGATCGGCTTGAGGATAGGGTCCTGGTGGGACTAGAAGCGATCCAAGAAATGGAAGAGAAAATGCAAACAATAAGACAAAGGATAAAAGAAGTACAATATCGACATAAGAATTATGTCGTTGCGGACCGTGTCGACCATAGTTACGAAGTTGGCGATCAAGTATTCTTGTGGGTAAAACCGCATAAGAGTTCGATCAAGTTTGGATAGGGAAATAAACTCTCTCCTAGGTTCGTGGGACCTTTCAATATTATGGAGAGGAAGGGGCTCATGGCCTATCGAATAGCCTTGCCTAATTCTTTGAGGCATATGCATGATGTTTTTAACGTATCTGTTTTGAGACATTATATTAGTGATCCTACACATGTTATTGACATGAGTTCCTTGCAGGTGTCGGATGAGGGGGCGCTCACGGCTGAGCTGATTCACATGATAGATCATCTCATTCGACAACTATGACGTCGACAAGTAGAATAGGTCAAGGTCCAGTGGGAAAACTATAGTCTGCACTCGGTGACCTGGGAGGACGCATATGATATGCGCCAACAATTTCCATTTTTGTTTGATAGATAGACTTATGATACTGTGATACACATTATTTCGGCACTTATATACTGTGAAACTTCGGGACGAAGTTTAGACCAAGAGGGGGTGTATGTAACATCCTGCTCTTGCGCGCACTGAGCAAACTTATTCTTTGAGTACACTTGCTTGCAAGTGATCTAGATTATTATACTATTGGACATTTGATTATGATTATGAGGCGTTATGGATTGATGACATGTTATTTTTTTGTATTGACATAGACAAGTGCAATTGACTCGGTTTTCCTGAGTGTGCATTATTTTGGACCTCGAGGATGCAGAGGCATCGATGAAACCCCTTGGACTCCGGACCGAGTCAGGGAGTGGACAATTGGGGTTTGATTGTTGTATATATGATGTTTATGCATATGATTATGGATATTATTTCTGACATGATTCGTTGATGATGCATGCTGACGATAGCTTGCCGACCACACTCACATGTGGAGTAGAGGGGTCACACATGATAACCAAAGATCTTGAGGGAGAGGTGTGGACAACAATCCTGCCACAACCTACTAGCACTCCCACAGTGGCTCGAACAGTAGATTAACGATTACCTAGTTCGATAAGACCCACGATGTCATGAGGGCCGACTACGGCAGTCGCTCATGATGATTCTAAGGGGTGTGCAATAAGGCAGGGGCCTTATTCCTTAGAGGCCCTTAGTCTCCCACAAGATCACCTAACGGAGTATTGACTCCAGGGTTTTTTTATGTCTACCAAGTCAGTCAAGAGGCGAGTGGTTCCCTTGGAGCACAAAGTGCATTTTAAAGGGAACGTCGCGCAAGAAAAATGGAAAGAGTCGAGTGGCACCCTTGGAGCATGTAGTGCGTCCTCAAGGGAGCATCGCGCAAGGGAAACAGAATGAGGTGAGCTGCACCCTTGGAGCACCTAGTGCGTCTTGAAGGGCATGTCACGTTGTTAAATAATAAATAAATAAACCTATATGGCCTTAGAACGAATAATGTGATGAGAAAGATTTAAAACAATTTCCCTAATAAAATGTCACCCAACCTAGGAAAATAAAGTCTAGGTCTAAGTGATACTTGTGATAAAAATAAAAATATATATTTATATAAAAAAATAATAATGATAATGATAATCATCATTAATCATGTGACGAGAAGGGGGTAAGAAATTCAATTAATTTATAAAAATATTTTGGGGGATAAAATTTAAAAAGGGGGAAAATGGGGAAATAGTTGTTTTGTTACATATGCTAATTAAAAATTTATTGATTAAAAAGGAAAAGGGGAAAAAGGGTAATTTTCTACACTTGCCAATTTGAGTTTTAAATGAAAAGGGAAAGAGGGAAATTTAAAAGAATTAGGAAACTAGAAAAAAGCGGGAAACATAAAAAGAAAGGGAAACATAAGGAAAAAGAAGAAAGACTAACTTAGTAAGGTATATAACATTTAAGAACTTTCTAAATTAATGTCAACTAGTAAATTAGTAAGGGGGTAAGTCATTAAAATGTGTAAGGGAATATGAGGACACCTAGGAGTGATTCTAGAAATGCTTTCAGGAAGGTGAGGGAAATGGCTGTAATTAATTAATTAATGAAATTAATTTATGGTGCAATGAAGGGGATGGGTGACACATGTACGGGGAGGATTTTTATGAATTAAATTATTGAACAATAAATTAAATGGGAATTCGGGAAAGTACATGACTTAGAAACTCTATATAAAGGAGGGAGGAGGAGGAGGATGGATCTCTTATGTTATGCGTAACGTTACGCTGCAAAATTTTAGACTTGGCTGACTTAGCTTGTGGGAATTGGGATTTCCAGCTTGGTGAGGAGTGGTAGCTCAACATTGCAAGGCGAGATGGGAGCTAGTTGTTCTCTGGTTCAGTGTGTGTGGCCCCTTTGTGGCTCGTGGGGCTAAGCGGAAGAACAATACCGCTAGCGTTGGCTGGGAGGTACCGATGAAGTCTCATCGGTCGGAAAGCGAGAGCTGCACGGAGCGCGCGGGACAACGAATCAGAGCAGACGACTTGGGCTACGATACGCTTAATTTTATTCTGCATGGTATATTTTTATTGACCTTACACTTTCATTATGTTCTCTTAACTTTGTGAGGAGGTGTTGTCTTAGCATTTTAATTGATAACTTAATTTCCCATAGCCTTAAGCTTGTTGTTGATTCATTCCCTTGGCTTTCGATCCCTGAATAATGTGATTGTCCTTTGGTTTTGTTTCTTGTCGTGAAGAGTTGTGTTTTTAATTCGTCCTCATCCCTAGTTTGTCAGTCCACGCCTGAGCAGTCGGCCAGGAACTGAATCGACGATCGTCACTTCAGTGCACAATGACCTATAGATTCTAATGCCCTGCTTTTTTGTGCATGGATGATGAGTGAAGGATGTGTTTTCCCAATCATCTACCCCTGTTGATTTCTCTTGATTGGTTGATGGTCATTACGCTTTCTTGCGATTGGAAACCTCTGTGTGTTGTTCATCGTCATTCTCTGCGATTTAATGACAATGTTTCTCCTTATTAAAAATGTGTTTTTATTCCCACTTGAATGTCATCCTTGAATTTTATATGGACTTCACTTATATGTATGTTGCGGTTACTGGTCGTTTTTCTTTACCATGTCTAAGATTGATGTTGTTGACAGTGTTAAATTGATTTTTTTTACGGCGATCATACATACTGGTTGGAATGCATTTTTGTGTTGGTTTTCCCTGCCTTCGATGACCCTTGTGTTGCATGTTGATGGCCCTTTGTCTCCACCTTTTTGTGCTTCTTTTCACCCTTATTCCATGGCAAAGTTTTACCTGGCATTGACCCCCTGACACATGTTTTCCCTCTGCCTTATTTTTACTGGGTAGCATTTTTATCCAGCGAATTTGTTGTGTTAAACTCAGAAGACTCAAATATTAGTTTGACCTGAATTTTTAAAAGTGTGATGGGCATTGGAACTTTGTTCCAGATTTTTGATGTATAAATTTGTTCCAGATTCGTTATGTATAAATTCGTTTCATATTCGTGATGTATAAATTTGTTTCAGATTCGTTTCAGATTACATTATGTTGATATATTGTTTTGGAACTATTAATTTGAGATTTGAAATTGCAAAGGGCATTGGAACTTCGCCTTGTATTCCATTTGATCTGAATTGTGGGCCTCATGGAAAATACATTTGGATCCCAGAGATGTGAAACACGCGGAAAACTCCTCTGGTCTCGTGAATATTCTCAAATGCGCACAGTAGTGAACAACATTTGTATACTCTATCATGAGTGTGATATTCTCTTTCTTCGATAGTTTTTTTTTATATATTGCATTGTGAATTCGATCTGCCTTCTCTTCTTGTTGTTAGTTTCATTTTCTCCAACTCTTCACTATCAATGTGCTTTGACCATCAAGCTTTGGTTTCTAAAGATTCCGCTAGAGTGTCATTTAAAAACAGAATTGCTTGGCAACAAATTTTCCCCCTCAAAAAATTACGGTTTTGATGGAGACTATACTCTGTGTTAATGTAATATGAGGGTGAGTTACCTAGTGGAATTCACCTTCTTTATTTTCCTCTGGCAGCGATGATGTGTCTTTAATTGCGTATTGCGTTTTTTTCTTTTGGTGTTATCTACGACAGAGAAGTAGGTGACTGCGATTTGCCCATTTGTTACCTGGTGATCTACCACTTGTTAAGACTGTGATTTACCAATTGTCAAGATTGCAAATCGTTGCTTATTACCTGCATTGTTTTCTCTTTCATTAATTATTACCTGCGTTTTCATTTAATGATGGCGTTTAATTCTCGACAATTTACATTTTAATGGAAAGTGAGTGTACCAATTTATAGTTGATTGCATGCACATTTAATAGCAACTTATTAGCTGACAGGTGTAAAGGGATGGCATTTTTAATCAACAAATTTATTTAGCATTTTTATTAGACAACTTCTTCCTTTAACAACCTTGTTTAGAACAACCTTTAATTTGATTGGACAACCTTTAAATTGAATAAGCATCCTTTAATTTAAGTTAGACCACACTTATCTTTTATTTTTAATATTGATTAAACCAGACTTGTCAATTATATTGTAATTATAGTTTATAGTTCTAGTATTGATTGAATTAGATTGGCAAATTATCGACTAGTTGTAAATTAGAATTGTTGATTTAGTTTTGTAATTAATGTTAATTTGATTTGTAGTTGTTTTCTAATTGGTAATTTAGAATCGCTAAATTAGATTTTTATTTAATGTTGAGTTAGGTTGTAAATCATTGACTAAATTGTAATTTAGACTGGATAAGTTAGATTTGTAATTAATGCTAGTTTAGATCGTAAATATTGACTAATGAGACTTGATTAATGGTTGGGTCGTTGACGAAGTCATGTATTAGCTAGTGCCTTTCCTTGATTGATGTCACCTTGCATCTTGTTAACATGTTGCTTGGGGTGTGGGTGTAGTCCTATTTTCAATAGCTCGGCTCCTAGCGAGTTGGTTTCAACTAGAGTCCCTAGTATAGATAGGTTATGTAGCCCCAGGGTTATCGTCGTGCCTATCGCCTGGGGATGACATGATTCCTGATGAGGGGATCATTGTGCGCCCTATTGGATAGAGACGATTGATAACTTGGTTGGGGTCTGTACTCACCGTGGTGGGTTTTGTTGATCTTGTAAGTTCGTTGATGGCGCTTGGGTTGCAAATCCTTCATGCGTTTGGTTGCGCGCCATAGAGGTTCTAGTTATATGGTCGTCGAGGTCGTTGTGTTGGTATGAGGGTGTTGTCCCTTAGCTTGTAGGCGAGGTCATGTTGTGTTGGGTGGGTAGTCGTTTATCCTTGTTGTTTACGCAAGTTTCGCCTAGTTTCGCTTGTGCCAGTGCATGGAGTCATAGTTGTCTATTGTCGAATCGGTGTACATGTGTTCATCATCTAGGTGTGGTTAAATGTGATGGCGTTGCCTTCCTGTCTAAAAACAAAAACAAAAAAATTGCACCTTTTGCTTCGCTTGTAGTCGTAACGATGGGGTCGTCACAAAATTATTTGAGTTTTTAAACTTATCTTTAACATTCAGATATGAAGGAAAATATCCTAAATTAATAGTAACAGAGATAACTGGTTCTTCCAATGTGTTGCCAATTTTTTAGGCTCCTACAAAAACTCCCCTTATTTTGTGTTACTTTCATAAAATATGGGGACCACCCACTACTTTTTATTAAGTGCGAGTTATTGATTTTGTGCTTCTTGTGATACTTTATTTTTGGTCTTCGTTTGTGAGCTATGAATTTCTTTTTCATTTGATTTTGCTTGCTATTTTTCATGTGGTTAGCAGGTCATATATTGATGTGCAATTTTCTTTTGTTCCATAGTATAACCTTTGTTTTAGTCCATTAATATTCTCATCCACGATCCAAATTCATTTTTATATTATGTATTGTTTTAATCTATATTCTGGTCATCTAGACTCTTGGAAATATTTAATCTATCATAATTATTCATATGAATTGTGTGTATCTGGCTCCTGCCTATCTGGACTCAATATTTTTCCATCCAGATTCTATACATCCGACTCTTCCATTATTCAGTCACACTTCACCCATCAGGATGTTGAATATCTTTTCCCTACACTAGTTGATACTTGAGTTATTCATTTGATTCAGATTCCCACCAAATTTTCATTTTGATTTTTACGATTCACTGTTTTTTCAACTTTTCCAATTGAATTCGAAATATTAAAGTCATGGCATGAGGGACATTAATGTAATTTTGGGTTATGACTCAAGGTTAGGTGTGTAACGAACCCTCCGTTATGACAACAAAGTGATGTACAAAGAGATAAATAATTTTTTTTTGGAATTAGGAAAGTCACAACATAATAATAGCAATACCATTGACACATTGTCATGAATAATAATTACTACACATAATCAATGCATCAACACAATAAATAACAACACCATTCAATGCATCGTCGTAATTAATAGTTGTGCATATTCAAAACATCATCATAATTTAATAACAACACAATCAATGCATAATCAACACATGAACATAAAGAGTGATGCAATTCAACACATCGCGATCAACTGAAGAAAAATACTAATAAATGATCAAACATGTCACTGAATAATTAAGAACTACCCGCCCAATCTATCATGCACGGTTAGGACCTCCAAGACACATAAGCAATGCTCAAGTCCAGGATTCATCCGATTGATTTTCACCATTTAAGGTCTCAGGACTGGTGACTGCTCCGAGGAAAAAGGAAGTATCTATATCCCATTAATACAAATAAACCTTAATCCACTAGATTTATCAACCATACTTAATCACCAATTCTTCATGTTGCAATGGAATAATCTAGTTTTACTTAAACAATCTTCAAGCAGTATTCTAGTGCAAATGAGTAAAAGGGAAATACATAAAGAATGACAAGACCAAAAGAGAATAAGTACAATGTGAGTCTCATGTATCTCAACTACGTGTCTTCACATTAAGGAAATATTCTAAACAAATATAAGAAATTTAAAAGCTAAAATTTCATATTCATTTATAAGAAACCACAAGAAGATCAACCTTCTTAAGAAATACATTAAATTTTAATGCTACTTACATTATGCATCCAATTTATAAAACTAATAAACATCAATCATAAATATCAATTAATAAGAAGTCTATTGCTTGCATATCCATTTTAAAGGACTAAGATATTCAATCATAACAAGCAACATGGAAAGATTCCAAGGCTAACTTAAATTTCCATTGCAAGAAACTATAAGAGGTTCAAACCAATAATTAAGAATTAGATAAGATAAATTATATGTGTTGTTGGGAAATATACCCTATGGACTAGCAAACTAGGGTCAGACTTGAATGCATATTATGACCGTAAAGAAATCACTTTTAACCTACCACCCAAAACTTAAAACCCCTTTTTCACACACATGCATGGAAAGGAACTACTAACCTTTTTATTGATGTTTGGTGTAGATCCTTCGTTGTGCTTTTCTCGCTTGCTTGCGCTGCTCCTTCCAAAGACAATCCTGCAATCAAGACAAACCACTACACATGCATGCTACTTTTCTACTTGAGGGTTAGAAATTAAGCATCAATTAAACACATCATAGAGAACTCATGCATTGTGACGGGAAAAGTATTCTTTTATTATTTTCAAAATGAATCAACTTACAATCAATGTTGAGACCGGCCACCGTTCCGTGATCCTAATCCTGGGCTCCTCCTCTTCTTTGTCCTCCAACTGCTTTGCGTTAATTCTCCTTAGGCTCGAGGAAAGGCTAAAGGTTTGGGACAAATGGATTCGGCAATTGGGTAGAGTTTCTTCGCTATAATTTTCCTCTTCCAAATGGTACCCCTACCCCTTCTTTTATAGGCTAGAAGGAGCTAGGGTTTTGGATGAACCCTGGCCATGCATGGCTGGGAGTTTCAGTTAACTGACCCATATCTTTTTGTCCCATCGACAACTTTCCTTTTTTGTGTGATTCTGAAGGTACACGCGGGTTGTAGTGGGCCTGCTAGCGTTTACTTTTAGATAAACGCGGGCTGTAGTGGGCCAGCTAGCGTGTACTTTTAAAAATGGAGTTTTTAGAAGAGTTGTTCAATAGTCTTTTGGCAATGAAGGGATATGAGTTGGCCTGATGCCAGGTAAGCATGTGTGGTGCAATTTAGGGTTATAACAGATGCCCCCTAATGTGTGAGGTCAGAAGAGCATCTGATGGCCGAAATACATTACCAATCTTTTACCAATCTGTACTGATATGTTGAATGAGTGAGCCCAAGAATCAGGAATCAGGAGGTGCCGTCTGCAAAATAACAAATGTCTTACCGAGGTGGGCATACCCATGCTCGGGATAAAATAGAACCATGGCTACCAATCAAATACACTATAGATCCATGTCAAATAACTATAAAGAGTATCCGCGAATAATACACAGCGGAGCTACATCTCGAAATCAGAAAGATATACATATAACGTATCCATCTCCCAGAAGATGATTTGGCTCGATGGCTGTACTTCAGAGCTTGAGAAACAACTTCAAAATCTTCTAAACTCAGGTAGGAGTGTAATATGAGTGTACGACTGCACTACCCAGAGGTCTTCGACGGCTCGTCGGTTATGGACTTGATAATCTTGATGATCGGACTGAAGGCTTCAGTGATTTCGAAC
>ML794600.1:224495-272511 GCA_009831015.1 Picea engelmannii
CAGACAGATGTGCTTTATCCAAGGGCGACTCATTATGCTGCCAATAAAGAAAATACTTTTCCCATCCTCTTTTTGGGGTATATTTGATTTTTTTGTTCTTTTTGATGATTTGTGAAAAAGAATAAAGGAATATTACGTTACAACAGAGGAACGAGTACTGCAAACATACAAGCTCTAGGCACAAGGACAAGAATGATGTTCTAGGGAAATGATACTCGGGAAAAATCCTCCAGCGGCCAAAGGTGTTAAGACGCAGAAGCAAACTGTTACAAGGCTGATGGGTAAGATATGCAAATACGGTTGATAGAACACACAATGGTAACATCCTTCGATGTAAGTTTAATGAGCCCAAAGAAGGGAATCTCGGTAGTTTTTGCATATTTAGAGAGTCTGAAAAAGAATAAAAGGAGACTCCAGTGGGGTATCTTTTTTGACAATAGTCTAGTCGGTTCGAAAAAGGGATAAACTAGCACCGATTAGACGTCAATTCAAAACAATTTTAACGAGTGTGACAAGGACAAGATCACTCGGCCATTTTTTCATTTTTAAGGAGTCTGAAAAAAGCTTAACTATGGACTCCATCAAGAATGTTCTTTTGGACCATTTTAACGAGTGTGAAAGAATAAGGTCACTCGACGATCTTTTCAATGTTAGGGAGTCTGAAAAGAGCTTAACTATGGACTCTGTGGGGGTTTCTTTTTCGTAAATTTAGTCCCTCAGGCCCGAAAAAGGAATAAAATTATACCTGAGGATACTCTTCTAAATAATGGGAGTTATATAGAGTATACCTTTGTTCGTACAGTTGACTGTCCGGACCGAAAAAGGGGTAAGCTACCGTTGGACAGACGTGACTTCAAATGTCAGTTTAACGAGTGTGAAAGGCCACAAGATCGCTCGACAATCTTTTCATGTTTAAAGGGTCTGAAAAGGGCTTAAAAGAAGACCCGTTTAAGGAACGTTCTTCTGGACCAATTTAACGAGTGTGAAGAAACAAGGTCACTCGGCAATCTTTTCATCTTTAAGGAGTCTGAAAAGGGCTTAAAGAGGACTTCATAATGGTTACTTTTCTCAGTTAATCCGGACGAGATCGAAAAGCATAAATGCAGTCTCGCCGGATGTTGCTTTCGGATCTCAAAGCGAGCTTGAAAAACAACAAAGTTAGCTCATGATAGACTCTTTGTGGGTCGATGCCTGGCATCTCCTTGGGGGAGTTGTATGCTCCGACGAAAACATTGTCTATGACGCTAGGGGTTCTGGAGATATTGATAGGTATCTTTTCAGTAATGGTTGCCATATTTCCCTCAGCATAGATCTTGTGTGTAGCTAAGGGATTAGTATGACAAGACCTATCTCCATTCATAGTCACGGTGAATTCTCCTGCTTTGATTCGGCTTAACTTTGGGAGGAAATATGATCTATGATGAAGATCGTCCCAAGGTTTGTCTGGACTAGTCATTGCTTCGATTACTTCTTCGTCAGAAGGAAAGACTAAGTCTAATGAATTGGCGGTAGCAAGAGAACCCTGAGCCCAAATAGGCTCTGGAAGTGGATCCAACTCTTGTGCGGGAGTCGGATCAGGGTGGGCTGAAGCTTGCTGGACTAAAGAGTACGCTACTTCAGCAGCCGACAAGGGCATGGACATGCCAGAGTGCCCTGTCTCATCCATCGTGTCTGATGGGGAAGGAATAATCCACGGATCCGCAAAGTAAGTCGTGCGGAATGACGAAACGTGAAAAATCTCAGCCTTGTGGTGATTAGATATAAACTTGAAATTGTTATGAGGAGGTGGGTAATCAAAGGTACTCATCAAGGATGGGCACAAATCAACTCCTACGTTAACGACACCGGGATGAGGATTATCAATCATGGGAACCATGGATGCCCCCAAAGTTGGGTTAGGTCTAGAGAAGGACAACTGATCGATGGTCACTATCCGGCCTTCATGTGGAAACAATAAGACTCAAAAAACTATAGAAACCACAGCTTGCATAGCATAAGTCCAACTCCGACCTAACAAGAGATTATAGTCAAGGGGGGCATCGACTACCTCTACTTCAACGCACACGGTCTTTCCTCCTAACTGCATGGGGAAAGAAGGAATAATGCCATGTGGTCGGAAAGAACGACCGTCGAATGCAGTGAGGAGAGTAGGTGATGGAGACAAAGCGGGCTGACCAATGGCCTTCCAACATGCTAACGACATAACGCAAGTCGAAGCGCCCTCGTCGACCACCGTGCGAAAGATATTTCGTGTAAAAATTTTCATGGGATGAGCCACTACTATCTGAAACGCGACGTGGTAAGGCAGATGAGGTTTTAAGTCGGTTGTATCTAACATGATGGTACCCGGGTTACAAGTCTCAGTAGAGCCTAAAGCAGTCAACAAGGCTTTTCTCTCAGCAGGGCAGCTTTGGAGGACCTCCAAAGCGGACATCGCACAAGGGGTTTGTGATAAATCTTCCACCACAGAGTAATTCTGGGCGGCCCTCGCGTTTGGGTTGTGAGAAGCTTTCTTAAATGCACCTTTTGGGATGCGTGTCATTATTTCACCCAACGTCTTCTCAATCTGTAGAGGAAGAGGTGGGATCTCCACTTCTTTACCCTTCTCAGAGGTGCTTGGTTTACTATAGTCGTGCGCTCTAGTCGTTATTAAGGCATCATCCCTAACCATATATACGTTCGCGGCAGAGGAATTGTTCGAAGGAGGGCAGGTTTCCTGGCTGCCCCCTTCGGCACTTGTAGAGGCTTGAGTTAAATTTTGCCCATGCTGAAAGGGATTAGTCAACACGACTTGTTGTTGCTGTGTGACAAACTTTTGGGCCTCTGCAAGTCGAGGACAAAGATGGGTCGGGTGGTCTTCCACGAACAAGTTGCACAGATACCTCGCCTTCTGTTTTTCCGTGGTGCCCTCGCCAGGATTATCAGTGGGTTTTTTCTCCCCCTTACCCTTCTTACATTGTTTTTCTTCCCTTCAGGCTACTGGGTGGCCTTGGGGTTAGTTGACTGCACGGAGTGTACTTTCGACGTTTGAGTAGGAGGAGCAGCCAAAGCAGTAGTCTAGCCGACCGCTGAGTGTTGTATAGATAATTTTTGCAATTGTTTAGTCAATTGCTCAACGGGCTTAGTTTGTGCTGAACCAACAATACCATCAGCATGTGGTCCAGCTCTCTGTCTAGTTTTATCCAGTATCGATCGTGGTGCATCCGGCAGGATGTTGTATAATAAACTAGACTGAGAATAGATGAGCTCAAACTGTTGAGCCCTCATGATGGCATCTTCCTCGGAGAAAACCCCAGAAGTTGCGACATCTTTGGACAATTGGGGGACTAAAGACTTAAGGAATCATTCAAGAAGGAATGCTGGTGGGACTGGTACTTTGATTAGACTCTTTTGACGTCTCCACTCTTGGATATGATCAGAGATATGGTCCGCTGTCATCTGTTCGAAATTGGCAAGCAGCTGTATGCCAGCGTCGTATCTCACAGGTAACTGGAAATGGTTAAGGAAGGACATCGCCAATTCGCCAAAAGAAGAGTATCTTGAGCGATCAAGCTCGATGTACCATTTCACGGCACTCCCGATAAGAGTGCGTTGAAACAATCGCAACTGGACGGAGTCATATTTCAATGAGTTAGATGAACACCAAAGATGGAAAGTAGTCACATGATCACCTGGATCTTCGTTAGGCTTGGCCTCGAACTTTGGAATGTCCGAAGGCAACTTCGTTGGCATAGGAGGCCAACGTGGATCGTGACAAATAGGATGATTTAACAACCGTGTCAAATATGTCAAGTGTAACGTCGCCAGGAATGGTAGTTTGGGTTGCTGTTGATAGCCTGGGAAAAAGGGTCCTAGAGTTTGACTGGCACCAGGTTGCCAGGAAAAGTTTGGCTGCTGGCCCGGATTCTGGTAGAAACCATGACCCTGACCAACGTAAGGATTTTGCATCGGTGGAGACATCATTGGCTGATTCCCCATAAAGGACATAGGATGTTGGGCATTCATCGTGTTTGAAGGACTTTGGGAAGGATTACCCCATGCCGGTCCCGCTGGGAGAGGCATGGAAGTTTGTCCGGGGTTCCATTGACTGTGGAAAGAATTATCCCAGAACAAAGTTCTAAAGGAGGGAATGGATCCTTGTCCTAAGTTCCAAGGTCTTGCTATATGTGCCCCCAGCGCAAGAATAGTACCCTGCACCGGAGTAGACTGTCCAAAAATGGGTGTGCCTCCAGACGGGAAATCAGTGGATGCGAAAGTGTTGTTACCAAACGTCCCGTTCCAAATAAATGGTGACGAACCTACCGGCATAGTTTGCGCAGGTGTTCCTTGACTCCCGGCTCCAAATAAACTCGTGTGTGCAGGCTGCCCGATGGACTGCTGATGTAAACCACCAAGCGAAGGGGACAAAGGAGAGATATGACCTCCAGCATAAGGAAAAGCATTAAAAGGGACAGGAATGCCCCCAGGTTGACCTTGCAAAGTTGCGTTAGAGCTCCCTGCCCCCAGACCCAAAGTCTGTAAAGTGGAGTGAGTGAGTGGAGGACTTGTACCTGAATTAGGCATACCGTATGAAAACAGAGAGCCTGTTGCACTAGGTGTGAAGGGGTTTGTGGCCGCCGCGATAGATGGGATCGGTCCATGGTGCGACGTAGTTGTGACTGAGACCATGGTGGCCCGGACCGACGACGGAAAGTTAGGAGATGCTTCTCCTGTGGTAGCAACGGTGGTGGGAATGGAAGAATTCCCAGAGGAAGTAATAGTGTTTGGTTCCATAACTGTGTGAGGCACTGACAGGCGTTCATAAAATTGGATTAGTACAATGACCGATGGCCAAGTATCAGTGGTTTGGGTTTCAACCTAACCAAGATTGGCGGTTGATTCCTCCGGGAGTTGTTCGGGCTCAATGGTTTGTAACCTGGTTGCTTCGAAAGACCCTTGTTGGTCTAGATTTCGCCTCAATGGTGGCGGGAGTGGCTCCAGTATAACCGGCGGCAGGCCCAAAAGCCTTCGTGACCGGTGGAGCTTGGGATCCTCCACTGTGTGAGAAGATCCAATACACTCTAAGGTATTCTACACGTTCAAATAGTAACACACACTAAAAAGAATCCCCTAAGAGATAAATCAAGCAAACACTAAACTAGTTGGAAGAACAGTTACAACAACCAACACTAGAGAAACTTACCGGTGCAAGTGCAACTCGAAAACGGAAGAACCCTCCGGGTATACTCTGCAAAGCGTGGCCCAATGTCTGTCCTAGGTACTGCAGTATACCCCCGCAGTCACCTATGTATGTCCCTAAAAAATATTGGCAACTAGTTTGCCAGCACGCGAACAATCACCAGGCAGGTACAGTCGATAGTCGGGTAGACCACAATGAGCAGGGTATCAAGCCCAAAACCTGTCAAGGGTATCGAGAGAAAATGGTCCGGAAGACAACTGAGGACCTTGAACGGATTCGAGACCCACGAAGCCCCGTGGAAAATGCAAACGACGGAATCCCTCAACAAATCCTTGATATGTGTTCTCCACTACACTTGGTTCGGCTTTGGAGGGGTTATCTCCGCTACCTTTCCTTACGCGACCTCGTGTTTATCCCCTGTGTTAGAGGGGGGTCCCGAATAACTTCCACGTAACTAGACTTCTACACTCCCTATCACAGACTCCAATGTTTGGTTTTGAGTGGCCTTGGAGAGTTTCCTCTCCAACCTATTCTAAGGCCCTAGTCCCGAGCTAGTGTATGAACCCTACAAACAAAAATTCTAATAGATTTTAAATTAGCGTTGCTTTTATAGGATTTTTAAGTCACAAGGTATGAAGGTGAAACTGATGATGTGTAAAGACTCAAAGAAAAAACAAATGAAAATGCTGGAAACAAAAGACTTTTACTAAATGCAAAAATCAACAACTTTTCACAAAGAAAGAGTTCTTTTTCTTTTCAATTTTTCTAAGATTTCATGCAGCAAACATAAAGGAATTTCACTCAATCTGCGAGCTACTTATGCTCTAAATGCACTGCAAAAACTTATGAACAAAAAGACTTCTTCCTAGCTATTGATGCATAAACAAAATCTTCAAACAAAGAAGAAAATGAAAAAGAGATATATTTTTTTTATTAAAGTGTTAAATGAAGCAACGAAGGGAAAATGCCGACAAGCACAAAACTAAGAAAACAAAACAAAATTCTGGCTTTAAAGTGCAGATCGCAAAGAATCAGAGCAAAGACACCCAATGGCAATCAAGAAAGCACTGACTCTTACGCTTGTCTAAAAAGCATAAAACAAAATCTTTCTTTTTTATCTTTTCTATCAACTATCAACTAAGAAACAACAGGCTAAGGATAAGAGGCCCTAACCTACTGACTGTGCAGCCCTAAACTCAAACCCTTAAGAGGAACACTTCTCACCACAGGAGGGGATGACTGCCCCACCCTGATTGAAAAGCAACCTGTCAAGCCCGCTACTGTCACTGAAACAACACGCGTTCAAATGCATGTTGAGCTATAACAGAGTGCGGGTACCCGCGGACTGCACTTGCACAGGCCGCGTGTATGTTTAAACTCCAAGACAAAACTAAAAACAGGCAGCCTAGACCTGGAAAAGGCCACTGGTATTGATAACCAGGGTCTCCTGAAGGCTTGGATGCTTCTCCTAACAACAAAGAAAAAATAATAATTGCAAGGAATAAAAAAACACAATGAAGCAAACTGAGAAAAGACTTCGAACCAGCAAGACTCAGACAGGATCCAGAAATCCTCCTGGGAATGTATAATTCTGACAGGGAAGAGGGGGATTGCCTCTCAAGCTCTTTGACTCCTACACACTACTGAAACCTATACAGCTAGCATTCAAACGCGGGCTGTAAGAGGTTAGGACGCGGGTTACACGCGTGCAGGCCTTCTGCAGGCCGCGTGTACCTCTGTGTGTCCCGATAATTATTGTCAAGCAACAATCAAGGAAAAACTGGTATAAAGAACCATGTTCCCTGCTAGCTCTGACCTAACAGAAAATAGACAAACAAAGAAACATAAAATCTAATCCTTTAAACTACCCAAAAAACCTCAACTAAATCTGGAAACCCTAAAGAGTATATCCCTAGTACGGTCGCCAATTATGTTGTTGGGAAATATACCCTACGGACTAGCAAACTAGGGTCAGACTTGCATACAGATTATGACCGTAAAAAAATAACTTTTAACCTACCACCCAAAACTTAAAACTCCTTTTTCACACACATGCATGGAAAGGAACTACTAACCTTTTTACTGATGTTTGGTGTAGATCCTCCGTTGCACTTTGCCTGCTTGCTTGCGCTGCTCCTTCCAAAGAAAATCCTGCAATCAAGACAAACCACTACACATGCATGCTACTTTTCTACTTGAGGGTTAGAAATTAAGCATCAATTAAACACATCATAGAGAACTCATGCATTGGGACGGGAAAAGTATTCTTTTATTATTTTCAAAATGAATCAACTTACAATCAATGTTGAGACCGACCACCGTTCCGTGATCCTGATCCCAGGCTCCTCCTCTTCTTTTTCCTCCAACTACTTTGCGTTAATTCTCCTTAGGCTTGAGGAAAGGCTAAAGGGTTGGGACAAATGGATTCAACAATTGGGTAGAGTTTCTTCACTATAATTTTCCTCTTCCAAATGGTACCCCTACCCCTTATTTTATAGGCTAGAAGGAGCTAGGGTTTTGGACGAACCCTCGGCCATGCATGGCCGGGAGTTTCAGTTAACTGACCCATAGCTTTTTGTCCCGTCGACAACTTTCCTTTTTTTTTTTGATTCTGAAGGTACACGCGGGCTCTAGTGGGCCTGCTAGCATTTACTTTTAGATAAACGCGGCCTGTAGTGGGCCAGCTAGCGTGTACTTTTAAAAATGGAGTTTTTAGAAGAGTTGTTCAGTAGTCTTTTGGCAATGAAGGGATATGAGTTGGCCTGATGCCAGGTAAGCATGTGTGGTGCAATTTAGGGTTATAACAATATTCTATCTTGCATATCCATATATGAGGATAATTAAAGAAGATCAAGTTTTATTTAACAATAAAATAAAGAACCCAATGTTGACTTATAAACCCAATTTAAGAACTAAATAAACAGTCAATATCTTTCAGAAATGGTTAATCCTGAAGGAAAGGATAGTAAATAAACACAGAGGTACTCAGGAATGTCAAGATATTGCTGCAACCCCAAAATTGTTCCACGAATTATAATACTTCAAAATTAAAATTCAGAAAAATGGAAATGCATAGAACATAAATCTCTCAATTAAATTCTGGGATGTTTTCTATAAGATAGCAAGGGATTTCAATAACTACAAAGTTGCAATCATTGACAACAATAACTGAAGAAAATTTTCAGAAGCATCTATAGGTACGAGAAGCAGAAATCCCTTATTTCGTTTCCAGAAAATTATCAATAAAAATCTTAAAATTTTAATCATTCAAGTGGAAATCGCTCGTAAGACCCTACAGGACAATAAATACAAATTTACAATACACCTACATCGATCCAAGAGACTTCTGTTGGGTTTGTAATTTAAGCTATGAATCAATCTCCCTTCGAAATTGGTTAATGGAAAGGGATAAGATCGAAAGTCAACACAAGGCAAAGACAATGCAGGTTCCCAACAGAGCATTGACATCTCTAAGATGGTTGCATAAATTCCCAAATCGTTACAAGGAAAAGATACACTGAGAACTTACAATTTCAACAATCATAACCACAATTCCTTTTTCCAACAACAATTAAATTACTCACACAGGAGGAAACTAAGGAATTTTAGGATAGCAAGAAACAAATTAATGGAAGTTCATTATACAGGAATTCATTACTCATAAATTGCCAAAACCCAACCTATATAAAAAGACATTCTATGGAATAAATGATCCATTCCCGAGCCTAAATTCACAGCTATATAGACTGATAAATTAATTATAAATTTGATATGCCAAACATTGGCAGCGATCAAGAAATTCATACACTATTTTGCATATATCAACTAGCATACATTGTTCCTTTGAGAACTTAAAAAGACAGTAATTATCAAAATTTTCTTCTAGATCTCAACCAATAATGAACTTGCCAATTCAACTTAGAATTACAACAAAATTTAAGTTGGATTTCTAAAGCACTTATTGTACAATAAATTCTTAATGCAAATACAAATCTCAAATGAAAATACCATAACCGAAGACGAAGAAGTCTGAATATGTTCTTCAACAAATGGCGCTCCTTCCTTTCTCCCGTTTTCTAATCGTTGAGACTTCACCGGTACCTCCCAACCAATGCTAGGGGTAATATTATTCCCCCATAGCTACCCAAGATTAAAAGGGATCATGCACATAAAACCATAAAAATACTCTAGCTCCAAGCTTGCCTCGCAAGGTAGAGCCACCACTCTCTCTCAAGATGGGTATCCCAAGTCTCACAAGTAAAACCAGTCAAAAATTTTGCAACATAACCTTACCCATAACCAGTGTGGTTTTTCTTCCCTCTAGACCATTTTCTTTATAGGACTTTCTTCAATGACACATCCCCTTGCACAATTAATTCTCTTTTTAATTAAATAAATTAGAATTATTTCCCCCTTACTCTTGTCACCCTCTCCCCCAAGTTGCACAATAAATTCCACATTTTATTTAATTAAAGTCAATTTCCCTCACCCTTCCTAAAAGTGCTCCTTAAATCACTCCTGGTTGTCTCTTTAGTCCCCATATTCCCAATTAATGAGTGAATCCTTACTAAATATGAGTTGAGTTAAAATATGATTCTTCTCCTAGTTAACTAGTGGCAACTAGACTCTAGATTCCTTTCTATGTGTACACATTCTTTCATGTTTATTTATTTCTTATTTTAAAAACCCTCTTTTATATTTTCTTTCACTCATGTGCCTTATATCAAATCTTTGAATATGTTTCACATTTTCTTAATTCTTAAATTGATTTACTTCATCCCCTCATTATTTAATTTATAATTTAGTTTTAGTCTTCTTACCAACTTAGACTTGGGCTTAATTTTTGAATAGGCTTAGACTTTCATTTTGGGATTTATAAGTAATCATTTCAATCCTTAATTAATTAATTAAATCTAGCAACGCTTTTAAATACTTTACAAGGTTTAATTATTCTCCCAAAGTTTTCTAGGCCACCTAGATTCATTGATTCAAGTGTTACTTTCGCAATGTGCCCTTCAAGAAGCACTCTGTGCTCCAAGGGTGCCACTCGCCTTTAACTAGTTTTGGTAGTTGTCCAACCCATAGAGTCAACATTCCAATCAGACAACCTTGTGAGAGACTAAGGGATTTTAAGGAATAAGGACCCTGCCTTATTGTGCACCCCTTACAAATATTCATGAGTGACTATCTTAGTCTGCCCTCATGACATCGTGGACCTCTCAAACTAGGAAATCGTTAACCTACAATTCACGCCATGGCGGGAGTTCTAGTAGGATGTGACAAGGACTCTGCCACACCTCTCCCTCTATATCTAGTCTATGTGCATGGCCCCTTTACTCCTTATGTGATTCAGATTAGCAAGCATTCGTCAACCTACATCCATCAATGAAACACCATCAATGATCCATATATAAAATCATACTAGAATCGATCATATGTCACATATGCATGAATGAAATAATCAAACCAATAAAATCCACTCCCTAACTCAATTCGGAGTCCAAGGAGGCCCATTGATGCTCTCAACACCCACAATATGTCAAGTGTCCTACACAGTCAGGTAAAATCGTCAATAACATCTATCAATACATATATATCAAATACTATTATATCACAAGCATCAACATCATCATAAAAATCCATAAGCGAAACAATAACAATGTACTATAACCAAACCACTTGCGCGCTAGTGTCCTCAAAGAATAAGTCGATAACATGTTCTCACAAGAGAGGGATGTTACATACACCCCCTCTTGTTTTAAACTTCATCCCGAAGTTATACAGTATATAAAATGCAGTAATAAAAGTACCTCACAAGATCTATATGTCTAATCTATCAAATAAGTAAGGAAATTGTTGGTGCATATCATATGCGTCCTCCCAGGTAGTTGAGTGTGGACTATAATTGTCCCACTGGACCTTGATGTGATCAACTATTCGACGTCATAGCTTTCGAATGCGATAGCCCAAAATGTGAATTGGCTCTTCCATGAGAGCACCCTTGTCCGACACTTGAAAATAACTCATGTCCAAACATATGTGTAGGATTACTAGTACAATATCTCAATCAGATACATGTAATACATCTTGCATATGCCTCAAAGAATCATGCAAGGTTAAATGATAAGCCATTGGTCCTTTTCTTTCCACATCCTTATTGAAATCTTTTGCAGTCTATCCACAAGAAAACTTTGTCACCAATTTCATAATGGCGATCAACGTGATGTGTATCAACATAACTCTTCTGTCGATCATGCGCTTCCTTAATGCTCTATCTTAATGATTGCATTAATCCTTCTATTTATTGGATCACTTCCAGTCCTACTAGGACCTTACCCTCAAGTTTATCCCAAACTCAACGACGTTCGACATGGTTGCCCGTAAAGGAACTCAAAGATGCCATTTTAGTCGTACTCTCATAATTGTTAGGGTATGCAAACTCTATTAGTGGAAACAATTCTTTCCAATGTTTATGTTGGTCAATTAAATACATATGCAACATATCTTCCAAGATTTGGTTAGTTATTTCAGTCTTCCCATCCGTCTCAGGGTGATACATTGTACTAAAGTTAAGTTGTGTTCCCAAGGCCTCTTGGAAACTAGTCCAAAAATGTCCTGTAAACAATGATCCTCTATCGGTTATGATCCTTTTTGGAACACCATGCAATCTCACAATCTTGCTAACAAAAACTCTAGCTATGTCTGGGGCCTGATATGTCGTATGCACAAGAATAAAATGTGAATTCTTCGTCAGAGTGTCAACTACTATAAAAATCGAGTCGTGGCTCCTTGCCGCCAATGGAAATTCAACAATAAAGTCTGTTGAAATGACCTACCATTTTGATTCTCGAATAGTATGTGGCTAGATTAATTTTGTCGGATGTCTATGCTCGACTTTCACTTGCTGACATTCCAGACATCTCTCCACATAGCTAACTATGTCTGATTTTATTCCCTTCCAGAAGAATAAAGGATTAAGGTCTTCCCTCATCTTCGTGACTCTTAGATGAGCCATGTACACTGCTCGGTGCATTTCATTCAGGATCAAAATTATTAATTCCTCATTAGGCAGTTTGCAAATTCTGTTGTTATACCATCCATCATTTTCCAATGTATAACCTTCAAACTTTGGTACCATCATGGTGTCTTGTCTGATATTTTCCTTCACCTCTTTATACCAGTCATCGTCGAACTGTATAGTTAGAATCTTTTCTTGAATATTCTTCTGAAGAGGTATCACCGAGAATATGCATGGTCTCTGACTCAATGTATCTTCCACTCTATTAATCGTACCTTTAATGTAAGAAATCTCAAAATCGTATTTGATAAATAATTATGACCAATGCCTTTGTCGCGCGTTCAAGTCATTCTGCGTAAAAAAATATGTTGTAGTCCATAGTCATCTGTCTTTAGTTCAAATTTTCATCCAATCATATAATGTCTCCAAACTCTCAAGGCACATACAATGGAAAATAACTCCCAATCATGCATTGCGTAGTTCTCCTCATGCTTTCTTAATTTCCTTGAGATGTAAGTGATCACTCGACCGTATTGTATCAATACTCCGCATAACCCTTCCTTGGATGTGTCTGTGCATACAAGGAATTCCTTGTCCATGTCGGGGAATTTTAATATCGGTGTTGTCGTCAACATCCCCTTGAGCCTTTGAAATTCTTCTGCACATTTCTCGGTCCATAAAAATTTCTTGTTTTTCTTCTGCAATTCCATGATCGGATTTGCTATCTTCAAAAAACCTTTGACGAACCGTCGGTAATATCCTGCTAAACCCATAAATTTGCGTACTTATTATATGTTTGTTGGCATAGGCCATTCCATAATAGCCTCTTATTTCATTGGATCCATCACGATGCCATCACCGGATACATCATGCCCCAAGTAATGAATCTTCGGTTGGTAAAAATAGCATTTCGACAGTTTCTCGTATAATGTGTTTTCTCATAAACACTGTAGTACTAAGCATAAATGTTCGTCATGTTCTTTTGTCATCCGAGAATATATCATTATGTCATCAATGAATACTTGAACAAAATTTTCCAAGTATTCACAGAACACTGCATTCATCAAACTCATGAATACTCGTGAGGCGTTTTTCAGTCCGAACGGTAGAACGATAAACTCATAGTGTTTGAACCTCATATTGAATGTGGTCTTAGGAATATATTCCTCTTTAATTCATAAATAGTGATATCCTGATCTCAAGTCAATCGTTGAAAACAATGTTGCGCCTTTCATTTGATCAAACAAATTGTCTATTCTTGGCAATGAATATCGGTTCTTGATCGTCGCTTTGTTCAATTGACCGTATTCAATAAAAATTATCCATGATCCATCCTTCTTTCTTACGAAAATAACTGTCGCACCCCAAGGTGACACACTTGGACATATAAGTCCCAAGTCCAACAATTCCTTCAATTGCATTTTCAACTCCTGTAATTTAGGTATTGACATCCGATAAGGCGTTCTTGGTATCAGTTCAGTTCCAAATTTAATTTGATTGTAAACTCCAACTCCCTTTCAGGTGACAAACCTAGTAACTCTTATGTAAACACATATTCAACCTCTCGTACTACTGGAAGGTTTTCTAATCCTTTTGCCTCACCCTTTTTCGTTTAGTGCTAAGATTTCATATAACTTACATCCTTTGTGCATGCTCTTTTGTAGCTGTAGGGAGAAATGAACCTCAAGGACACTCCCTAGTTTCTTCCCAAAATCACTCTTGTTTGTCCCACATCATCTGTAACAATTAACTATTTTGTCTCACAGTTGAGTATCGCATCATGCGATTCAAACTAGTCCATACCAATCACTATGTCATAAGATCATAAGATTGTGAAATATAGGTTGGCCTTCATTACAAAATATCCCAAGTTTATGCTATAGTTCATAACCTTTCCTCCAACCTTCTGTTTGGCACTCGAAGCCATTTCTACGTATCTAAACTTTATCTTAATTCTCTTCATCACTGCACTATAAATAAAGCTCTCTGTAGCACCAGGATCTATCAAAATACTAAATTTATGATAGACGATCATACCAGACGTCTCGAGCATAGTGGACTAGTGCTCAACCTGGTGGTTATTCATCGCTGAATGATTCTTGTGGGCCTTTCCCAATCTCCAACTGTAGTGGGTTCTATTTATCCGGTCACTCTGGCCTTCTCAATCAGACAGTTTTTCTAGTAATGTGGATCTCCACATGTCCAACATATGGTCTTCGGTCCAATACTCCTGGTCCCTAAAGTAGAAGTTGTTTCACTCCTGATGTCGTCTGTCTGGTTGGTCTAGAAGGAGTATTTCCCTGACCCACACTGCATAACTCTTCCTCATCCATGAGGGTATTCTGGACTGCATCATGCAATGTCTAAGGCATTAGGATCTGTACCTTTGCACGAATGTTTAAGTTAAGGTCAACAAAAAATTGTTGACCTTCAACTTCTATGTGTTCAGGTGTGGGGCATACCTAAGTAGCTCCATGAATCTGGCCTCGTACTCTAGCAACATACGACCACCCTTTCATAAGGTGTTTAACTCATTAAGTTGATGTTCGATGAATTTCTCTGACGAATACCTCTCTGAAACCGTTCCTCGAAAAGTTCCCATGACACATCTTCGACGATCATGTTTAGTTGAGGTAGGAGCATCTTCCACCATAGAAGAGCACGCCCCTTCAGCTGAAGGACCACCATGTATACTTTCATGTTGGAGTTGAAATCACAAAGTATGAAGCACATCGCCATGTTCTCCAACCATGCCTCGACAGCTGAGTCGTCCGTGGCACCCACGAACTCGGAAACTTAAATTTCTTGAGTCCCTTCAGTACACTACTCCTAAATATCATAGGGCATTGTGAACCCTTATTGGGTCCAGATGTCCTACCCTCATATGATCAAGATGACTGATCAAGCCTCCAACATCCTTTGAAAGGATCTCATCATCCCTACCATAATTCCCACATCGACCTGCTCCTTCTCAACAATCTTCCCATCCTTCTAAGGATTATATTCCTCTGGCGTGGATAAAATCAGAGGAGGCATAACTCATCTCCCCACACCATGACGTCTACTCATCCGATGTTCTCTAACCATAATTGATGCATGAACAATTTCAAGATTTATTAATGATTACATTTTTATCATTTTTCTAATACAGTGGAAGGCATAACAGTCCAATGTTACAGGGTTGAACCCGCTCTAATACCATATGTAACAAACCCTCCGTTACGAAAACAAAGTGATGTACAAAGACAAACATTTTTTTTTGGCATTAGGAAATTCACAACATAATAATAAAAATACCATCAACACATCATCATAAATAATAATAACTACACATAATCAACCCTTCAAAACAATAAATAATGACATCATTCAATGCATCGTCATGAATAATAATAACTACACATAATCAACCCTTCAAAACAATAAATAATGACATCATTCAATGCATCGTCATAATTAATAGCTGGGCATATTCAACACATCATCATAATTTAATAATGGCACAATCAATGAATTAAAATAGCGACGCATAATCAACACATGAACATAAAGAGTGACACAATTCAATATATCATGATCAACTGAAGAAAAAACTAATAAATGATCAACCATGTCACTAAATAATTAAGAACTACCCACCCAACCTATCCTGCACGGTTAGGACCTCCAAGACACATAAGCAACGCTCAAGTCCAGGATTCATCTGATTGATTTTGACCATTTAAGGTCTCAAGACTGGCGACTGTCCCGAGGAACAAGGAAGTATCTATATCCCATTAATCCAAATAAACCTCAATTCACTAGATTTATCAACCATACTTAATCATCAATTCTTCATGTTGCAATGGAATAATCTACTTTTACTTAAACAATCTTCAAGCAGTATTCTAGTGCAAATGAATAAAAGGGAAATACATAAAGAATGATAAGACCAAAAGAGCATAAGTACAATCTGAGTCTCATGTAGCTCAACTATGCGTCTTCACATTAAGGAAATCTTCTAAATATATATAAGGAATTTAAAAGATAAAATTTCATATTCATTTATAAGAAACCACAAGAAGATCAACCTTCTTAAGCAATACATCAAATTTTAATGCTACTTGCATTATGCATCCAATTTATAAAACTGATAAACATCAATCATAAATATCAATTAATAAGAAGTCTATTGCTTGCATATTTATTTTCAAGGACTAAGAGATTCAATCATAACAAGCAACATGGAAAGATTCCAAGACTAACTTAGATTTCCATTGCAAGAAACTATAAGAGGTTCAAACCCATAATCAAGAATTAGATAAGATAAATTATATGCTATGTTGCATATCCATATATGAGGATAATTAAAGAAGATCAATTTTTATTTAACAATAAAATAAAGAACCCAATGTTGACTTATAAACCCAATTTAAGACCTAAAGGAAGACTCAACAATAATATAAGAATCCAACGTCACCTTACGATTCCATTCAAGGGTATTAAGGAAGTCCAAATCTTATTTCACCCATATGTAAGAATTCAATTTTTGTCTTAAAAATTTATTAAAGGAGTTAAGGGAAGACCTACCATAATAAGTAAATGATAGAATTAGACTACCCTACGTATCCATTTAAGAATTAATAAAATCAAGTCTTATTGAACCATAAATAAAGCACTCGCATGCTAACTTATAAATCCGTTTAAAAGTTTAGGAAGACAAATCTTATTTGACCATAAATAAATAATATTCAGAGGCTAAATCACATACCCATAGTAAGGAAAAAATAAGGAGTTATGGAATCTATCCTAGTTCCTGATCTGGTGTGAAGAAAAATCCTAGCTTTGTTCCAGACCTCAATCCGGCCCTCCATCTGGCACTTAATTCGACACAAATTATGATAATTTAAATTAAATTCAACATGCAACAATTTTTTTATTTATTAATTGCATAGCCTCAGAGGAAGGGACAATAAATTTGATGCAGAGTCTTTCAATAAGTGGCAGCAACAAGTAAGAGGTGAGTGAACGTGTATACACCAAGCTAAACAATAATTACAAAACTCCCCCTTATTGGCGTTAACTCTAAGAATGTTACCACTATTTCAAATGTGGAAAAAACAATACAAAGTAGTTAACTGGAAAGTGGGAAACCAGACATGAACCAGTTAAATGAAACTATAATTTCAAGAGAGACGTTTTTCATACGAAACTTCATACGACACTTGATCTGACCCATGATATGAACCTTGAAACGAAAAAAATTATGATAAATTCAATTTAAAATTTCAGGCAGTGAATAGTTGTCAGAAATGGTTAAGCCTGAAGGAAGGATTAGTAAATAAACATAGAGGTACTTAGGAATGTCAAGCTATTGATGCATCCCCAAAATCATTCCACGAATTATAATACTTTGAAATTAAAATTCAGAAAAATGGAAATGCACAGAATAAAAATCACTCAATTAAATTATGAGATGTTTTCTATAAGACAACAAGGGATTTACACAACTACATAGTTTCAATCATTGACATAAATAACTAAAGAACAATTTCAGAAGCATCTACAGGTACAGGCAACATAAAGCCCCAATTTCGTTTCCAGAAAATTATCAGCAAAATTATTAAAATTTTAATCATTCAAGTGGAAATCACTCGTAAGACCCTACAGGACAGTAAATACAAATTTACAATACACCTACAACGAGACAATAAACTTCTATTGGTTCTATAATTTAAGCTATGAATAAACCTCCCTTCGAAATTGGTGAATGGAAAGGGCTAAGATTGAAAGACAACACAAGGAAAAGACAACGCAGGTTCTCAACATAGCATTGAAAAGTCTAAGATGTTTGCATAAATTCCCAAATCGTTATAAGGAAAACATATGCTGAGAGCTTACAATTTCAATAATCATAACCACAATCCATTTTTGCAACAAAAATTAAATTACTCATGCAGAAGGAAACTAAGGAATTTTAGGATAGTAAGAAACAAATTAATGGAAGTTCAATATTATACAGAAAATATTTACTCAGAAATTTCCAAAACGCAACCTATATAAAAAGACATTCTATGGAATACATGATCCATTCCCCAGCCTAAATTCGTAACTATATAGAATGATAAATTAATTAGAAATATGATATGCCAAACCTTGGCAGTGATCAAGAAATTCATACTCTGTTTTTCATATATAAACTAGCATCTATTGTTCCTTTGAGAACTTAAAAAGACAGTAATTATCAAAATTTTGTTCTAGATCTCAACCAATAATGAACTTGCCAATCCAACTTAGAATTACAACAAAATTTAGGTTGGATTTCTAAAGCTCTTATTGTAAAATAAATTCTTAATGCAAATACAAATCTCAAATGAAAATATTGTAACTATAACGAACCCCGTCATTATGACAACAAGCGACGCAAAGCAAGTACAATATATTTTTTTTGAATCGCAAGGAAGGTAATGTCATTAATACAATTAAGCATCAAAACTTGACAAAGAACATAACGAACTCAATTCATGAAGCACATAAACATAACGACCTATCATACTAGCACATCAAGTAGCTTGAAGCAACAACAAACAGTCAATCAGGAAAGGAATAAAAAAGACCACCCGCCCGTCCTACCCTACACTGGTTAGGACCTCTAGGACACATAAGCAACGCTCAAGCCCAAATTCCCATCGATTTTGACCATTTAAGGTCTCAAGGATGGCGACTGTTTTGAGGAACAAGGAGGTGTCTACATCCCGTCCCACACAAGCAAGTCCAAGCCTACTAAGCTAAATGACAACATCAATATCATCCAGACGCAACCAACATCAAGCGACACAAGTAACTAGGACCTTCACGACGAGCGAGGAACAAAATCACATTAAAAAATTACAGTACAATGTACGAAAACATCAAATTCAATAAACAACATCATCCTCATCGGGAAGGGCATGACCCAAAGCCAAGTTATCATACACACTCATCGATCAACGCATGCATTGATCCCATCATAAGGAATCATGCTGCCACATTGCGACAAGCGCAATAGTAACTAAGGAGAAAACTTAAACAATCCTAAACCTTTAAATCATGATGCAAAAACCAAATGCCAGAAGTCCAAAACTTAACTGTCATACCTAATATGAAATTTATAAATGAGAGCACTCCAAACAATTGAGCTAACGAGGGGCAAGGTAACTACCTTCAATACAGGTTTAGATTTGCACAACAATCTTTATGTATCGCATTAACATTTTACCATCATGAAACTATTTCAACACGTTGTATCCAACCTCAATCTAATGTTAAAATCATATAACAATACTCTCTACTTTATTTTTAAAATATAGCAATGCTTCCCTACTTTCCCTTTTTAAAATACAACCCTTTAAAACATTACAAGAAATGAAACATCTTATAATTTAACAATTTATTATTTAACATTAATAAATTACTATTTAACATATAACCATGCTAACAAAGTACAACCCCTTAAAACATTAAAAATAACTAAAGTATCTTATAATTATTAAATCATCATTTTAAAAATCAACGTACAAGGATTACATTAACATATGGATAGTAACAAACAATTGGACAAGGACCATCACTGTCATGTCAATTCAACTTTATTCAAATTCAACATGTCCCTTACTTAATGCCAGTTATTAAAACAATTAGAAATTCCATTAAAGCAACTATAACCTCCCACCATTCCCATGCTCTTCAACTTAACACCTTTATAAAACCATTCAAAAACTATTATAAGCACTTAATATATTGCCTTCCACATGTTCTTAAAATAGTGTGTTGTCCTAAAATCATCATCTATTAAAAAGAAAATATGACTATATTTCCATTCACATGATCGTAGAATAATGAGTTGCTCTAAAACAATCAATTGTAAAAAGGTAATTATAATCACCCACCAATCTTCCTGTTCTCAAAGTAATGTGTTGTTTAAACAATTTAACAACTATTATAAGTATTTAACATTGTTTTGATCGTTGATGCCATTTATTTTATTTTATAATTTAATGCGCTATTCAGAACAATTAACAACAATATAAAGTAGTAAAAACCACCATTGTCCATTCCTCTTACCCTTTATCTTAGTGTTATAATATGGACAAAATTCATACTGTTATAAGGAAATGCATTTACTACGGTGTAATCTACTGCCATATTCGCTTCCGCCAGGAATCATAAATTGCAATTAATGCCACCGCCATGACCAATGTATATAAACTAAAGCCTTAAATATCATGTTATTAAATTAATGCAAGGTTCTAAAAACGCTTATAACTATTACAGGCAACGGATTACAACCATTCTGTTTATAATGGAAAATGAAAATTCGCCAGGGATAGGGAACCACCGAAAAAGTCAGAGGGAAACAGAAGGTAGGAAATGAAAAGAAGCAGTGACCCAATCACTGAGGCAACAACAAGGGCAACAGGAAAAAGGGGTAAGTCTCATACTTACTTAAAACACCATTCCTAGAACAATAATTCCAGAAAAATAATAAAAGAAACACAGTCAATAAATTGAAATCCATAAAACTATGAATTATACTAGACTCTTCGCCATATTGATTTCAAGATGTTAAACAATCAAGTTCAAACAAGTTGTGTGTGAAATTCATAGAACTCTGTGTTGAACGATAATGAGAAGATTAAAACACTGAGAAAGGAGAACGCGCAGTAATGATTTCCGCACAGAGATGAAAGAACGCGTCGAATTTCCCATTCAGGAATTTGAAAACGCTGCCTCCCATGGTTAAAAATAAAGGAGTTGTAACAATAACTTACTATGCGCAAAGGTCATGAACAATGTGGAAAGAAGCAACTATGGGTCTCAAACTGGGGAGAACTGGCTGGGCTGGATGATTCATGTAGCAGGGAAGGTGCATGAGTGGACTAGGAAGGCTAAAATAGGACTGAGGTTCCGGTTGAAAGCTGCTAGAGGAAAAACACTCAGACATGCCTCTGGTTAGCTTGTATCAGTAATTAAGAGAAAGCTAACATCATTCCATGAACCACTTGAAATGGGTGATCATTCACAGGTCAGCTTTAACTAGGTAAGCTACAAGGTCAACATCATTTATTTGTCCAAGCAACAGAAAGGGATTGTGAAGTACCCATCGCCTATACAAGCAGTAGGCTACAGGCTCCAAGCGAAAAGAGAAACACAAACCTAGGTAAGCAAGACAATAAGATCCCAATAATCTGCTAATGACCAATCCCAACCAAAGGATATAACAAGCCTTGGAGCACAAGGGAATTGGGATTTCGTTGAATAATTAGAAAGTAAAAACATCTTCAAGGGTTCTTAGTGAGGCCACTCAATAACGCTTGGTCTAGTTAGAATGAGTTTAGTAAAAAAATATCTGGCGAAATGAAGCTTGGGTTAAGCCTAGTGCTTGATTCATCACAAATTCAAGGCATAAGAGATATTAAAAATAACGCAACTAACGAAAACCACACAGACCAAATCAACTGGATAGAGGAAGGGGGCTTAGGATGAGAACGAAGGGATCTCCAGAGAGGAAAGGAGCGTGATCAAGAAATCAACCCAACCATTCTTACTAACTGAACAATTTTTAATTCTTGCAACAATTATCTCAATAGATTTCAATTGAGTGCTGGTAATTCACTACCATATTCATCATTATTAACATTCATATACAGAAAATTGACCAAAATAAAATGCAAATTACACATGCGTACTGAACCCAAAGACGAAGAACTCGATGTTGTTGTCCTACGCATGCACTCCATCCATCTCTCAGTTGCCAACCGTCGAGACCTCACCGGTACCTCCCAGCCAACACTAGGGGCACTCTTCTCCCCCCTGATCCCCTCGAGCCACAAAGGGGCCATTCACACAATACCATGGAATGCTAGCTCCCAGCTCGCCTCACAAGGTCGAGCTACCACTCATTACCCAAGATGTGTATAACGACTCCCACAAGAGAAACTCAGTCAAGATAAAATTTTGGCAGTGTAACGTTACACAAGCTAGATGTGATCCATACTCCTCCCCAACCATCCTTTTTATAGAGTTTTTCATAGTGAAAATTTTCCCAAACCCTCATTTAATTCTTTTTAGTAAATTTAAATTAGGATAAACCTCCCCCGTACACATGTCACTCGATCCCTTAGTTGCACCAGAAAATCAATTTATTAATTAATTACATTTTCTTATTTTCCTCACCCACCTAAAAGAATTCCTAAAAATGCTCCTCGGTGTCCCATTATTCCCTTACAATTCTTAAATGACTTACGCCTTACTTAAAGCCTAGTTGAGTTCATAAATAGAAAGTTCCAAAGGCTAGATTCCTTACTAAGTGTTATAACCCTAAATTGCACCAGACATGCTTACCTGGCATCAGTCCATCTCATTTGAATTCTTTGCCAAGTCACTACTGAACAACTTCTTAAAAAACACTCTTTTTGAATGAATACGCACCCTGCTCCACTACTGCACGCGTGTGTACGCTGGCTGACCCACTACAACCCGTGTATACCTAAAAAGCACGAAAAATGGAAAGTTGCAGACGGAACAAACAGTTTTGGGTAGGTTAACTAAATTGACTGAACCTCCATAGTTGGTCACTCGACCAAATACCTAGCCCTTTCTAGCCTATAAAATAAGGGGTAGGGGTCCCATTTGAAAAGAGGGAAATCATAGCAAAGAAACTATACCCGATTTGGTATTCCCCTTTCCCCAACCTTTTGAAACTATTGTGTGAAGAGAAGCATATACAAAAGTAGTTGGAGCACAGTTGAAGAGGATCCCAAGACCAGATTTGAGGAGCAATGGTCGATCTCACTATTTTAAGGTTACTCTTGTGAGATTAATAAAAGAAGTACTTTTCCCGTTCCGCCATGTGAGATTGTCAATATTTAAATTTGATTATATTTTGATAGAATCTCTAACCCATTAGTTTATAGATCATATGCATGTGGAGTTATTTGTTTGTCTTTTATGAATGCAGGGCAGCGTTGGGAGGAGAGTTGCATTCAAGGAGTTACAAAGCGTTAAAGGGATCGACATCAAACACGAAAACTAAGGTACAATAGCTGGATCTCTTTAACCTTGAATTTGCATATGAATAATGGGATTTATGATTGGGATGTTGGTAAAAAGTAGGAGACTTTAGGTCATTTATGAATGCATGATTAAATCCTTAATGCTAGTCCATAGGAGGGATTTCCCACCCACAACATAATTGGCAACCATACTGGGGAATCTCTAGGGTTTTCTGGGGATACTTTTTGGGTATTTTAGAATTGGTTTAATACCTTTTTTCTAAGTTTTTTGCAAGAGTATGAGCTTGTAGGGATTCTAGTTTTCCATACCAGTACTCCCTGCATGATTGCTTGGTTGTTTAATTTTCATCCCGAGAATTTACAGAGGTATACGCAGCCTGCAGAATCCCTTCCCGCGTATACACACGCCCTACCTTTAGACAACCCGCGTATATCCGCTGGGCTAATGAAGTGTTAGTTGCGTACTTAAGTCCAGAATTTCTTGTTAGAGGCAGTCATCCTCTTTTCCTATCAGGAGTGATCCTTCTCAGGGGTTTCCTGGATTTGGTCATAGTCTCTGTGTTGCAGTCTATAGCATAGGAATAGCCTCATATTAGCTTTGGTTGATCCAAAGTTTCCTTGCATTTTCTTTTCCAAAGTTATTTTCTCTGTCTCCGAGGGACTCTGGTTTTCAATACCAGTGCTCCCTTCTTGGGTTGGATTGTGTTTTTCACTTTTTTGAGCATTTACATAGCTATATGCTCCCTGCAGTAGTTCTGCACGCGTCCATACATGCTCTGCCTCTGGACATCACACATATATACACTAGATATTGTGGTGACAGTCGTGTATCTGTGTTGGGGAGATCTTTTGATAGAGAGAGGTAGTCATCCTCTTACCTGTCAGAAGCCAGTATTTTCAAGGGTCTTTTTGGTCTCCACCCTGGTCTCGGTGTTCACAGTTGGTAGCCTAGGTTTGACCATAGCATAGTTTTCTTTTCATCAAACAATTTTCTTGAAATTTTTGTAGTAGAGTCTTAGACAAATCTGTGAGTCTTTTTGAGATCAACACTTTTTGAGGTTTTGGTCAAGTAACTCCCTGCGATCCGTAGTAGGGCCATAAGTGATTTTTGGTTTATGTTTTATCTTCACTTTATCATTTTTCTTTCTTTAGAAGAAAGAAAAGGAATCCATTTTTCAATTCTAGTATTTTGAAGCATGTTGAAATTTTTTACTTCTTGGTTTGGTTAAAGAGTTGGTTGTTTGCATTAATCAATACGAAAAAGATTGTTTTCATAAGTTATTGGTTGATTTACTTAGGACAATAATTAGCTCATAGTCAAGCGAAATCTTGTTTGATTTTTCAGTTAAAAGATCTTAGAAAGAAAAAGTTTGAAAAGTTGGTTTAAAATTTTTTAAAAAGGGAGAAAATCTGAATTTGTCAAGAAGAAGTTATTTTGTTTTCAGCTTATTGTTTATATTCTCTTTCGTCTCTCAAAACATCACTAGTTTCACTTTCATAACCTTTGACTTAAGACAAGACCAAAAAATTAACGATTAACTAAAATCAACTAGAATTTATGTTTTGTAGGGTACATCAACTAGTCTAGGCTAGAGCCTTGATTTAGGATTAGAGAGGAAACTCTTTAAGGTTGAAAAACATACATAAGAGTATGTGCTAGGGAGTGTCAAAATTCCAGTATCGTAAAAGTTATCCGGGACCCCCCTCTAACACAGGGGCTAAACACGAGGTCGCATAAGGAAAGGTAGCATAGATAACCCCTCCAAAGCCGGACCAAATGTCATGGGGAACGCATATAGAGGGCTTGTATTGGGATTCCGTTGATTGCATTTTCCACGGAGCTTCGTGGATCTCGAATCCGTTCAAGGTCCTCAGTCGTCTTATGGAACACTCGGTTTCGATACCCTTGACAGGGTTCGGGCTTGATACCCTGCTCATTGCGGTCCACCCGACTGTCGATTGTACCCGCCTGGTGACTATTTGCGCGCTGGCAACCTAGTTGCCTATCTTTCTAGTGACTTACACAGGTGTCTGCGGGGGTATACCGGATTACAGGAAACTATGCCCAACCCATATTTGAGAGAAGAACTTTTGTTTTTGGAGGAACCGGTCATTTCTAACCTCGGAGCAGAGGCTCTTGGTCCTTACAACCCTCCCATCACTGATCTATTGGCACCCATCGTCGTACAAGTTCTACCTTATGAGCGTCCGGTAGTGTCACCAACAACAATGGAAGCACACACTGCCACTTCTTCAGGGAATACTGATATTTCCTTCACGACTGTCACTATTGGGGGTGTTCCACCTCCTAACCAACCATCTTCAGTCCACGCCACCATGGTATTGACTGCGTCTACCTCGGGCAGCGGTCCAATTCCATTTATGGCAGAGATCACTGCTCCGTTTCCTCAAAACATGACAGGCTCTCCTTTTTCATACGGGATGCCTGGCTTCGGTACGAGTACTGTAATTTCCTCCTCCACTCTACAAAGTTTGGGTTTGGGGAAAAGGACTTCCAATGCTCCTCTGCAAAGATCTATTGGGGGCACTTCCACTCCCTTTATCCCCTTCCCTTACGGTGGGGGTCATATACCCCCTTCGTCCCCCTCGCTCAACGGTGTTCCTCAACACTCCTTCGGGCCTAACATAAACTTGTTTGGAGCAGGTAGTCAAGCACTCCATCCTTATAATATGTCGGTTGGTTCAACACCTTTCTCTTTGTTCAGCGCGTTTGGTAACAACGCTTTCTCTCCAGCTGTTGTTTCAGTCGGGGGCAACCCCGGTTATGGACAACCAAATCCTGTACAGGGTACTATTCCTGCACATGGGGCACACTTAGGAAATCCTTCCTCAAAAGGATCTTGGAATCCATGGTAGGGACCAGTCCCCTTGCCAGGGATGCCGATCGGGGGCAACCCTTTCCATACCCAGTGGAACCCCGAGCAAGTGCCAACGCCTATGCCCATCGGATCGGCAGGGGGCAATCCCTGCCAAAATCCTTGGAATGAGATGCAAGCTCAACCCTTTACATCTTATTACGGGAACCAACAGATGATGTCTCAACAAGTGCCCAATCCGTACGCTTCTCATGGTCATGGTTATTACCAGAGCCCTGACCAACAACCTAACTTTTCCTGGAAACCTGGTGCCAGTCAAACCCCAGGCTCCTTTTCCCCTGGCTACAATCCACAACCCAAACTATCATTTCTAGCAACCCTCCACTTGCCAGATTTGACAAGCCTCTTAAATGACCCCATCTTTCACAATCCAAGTTGGCCTCCCATACCGACCAAGTTGCCTTCAGACATTCCAAAGTTTGAGGCCAATCCCAACGAAGATCTTGGTGATCGCATGACTACCTTCCACTTATGGTGCTCATCCAACTCGTTAAGAGACGACTCCATTCAATTGCAATTGTTTCAACGCACTCTCATAGGGAGTGTTGCGAAATGGTACATTGAGCTTGACTGCTCATGATACTCTTCTTTCGATGAATTGGCAATGGATTTCCTGAACCATTTCCAATTACCTATAAGGTACGACACCGACACCGAATTTTTGGCCAATTTCGAGCAGACAAAAGCGGACCATATCTTGGATCATATTCAAGAATGGAGATGCCGGAAGAGTTTGATCAAAGTGTCAGTCCCACCATCATTCATGCTACAGTGGTTCCTTAAGTCTTTGGTACCCCAGTTATCTAAAGATGTCACAACGTCCGGAGTGTTTTCCAAGGAAGACACAATCATGAGAGCACAACAACTAGAGCTAATTTACTCTCAATTTGGTTTACTCTACGAGATTTTTCCATACGCACCGAGGTCAATCCTTGACAAAACCAGGAAAAGGTCTAGACCACATACTGATGGAATTATTGGTTCAGCACAAACCAAGCCCGCTGATCCATTTTCAAATAAATTGCAACAATTTTTGATACAATAGATAGCGGCCAACCAAACAACTGGTTCGACTGTTCCCCCTACCCAAAAGTTGGATGTACATAGTGTGCAAACGAAAAACCCAAAGGCCACCCAACAACCTGATGGAAAGAAGAAACAACGAAAAAAGGGTAAGGGGGATAAGAAACCCACCGATAATGATGGAAAGGGCGACACTGAAAAGAAAAAGTCAAATCATCCTTGTAATCTTTGCAAGGAAGACCACCCGACCCATCAGTGCCCTCGACTTGCGGAGGCCCGAAATTTATTAGCACAACAACAACCTGTCGTGTTAACGAACTCGTTCCCTAACGGGAAAAATCTAACTCAAGCCTCCTCGAGCACGGAAAGGGGCATTCAAGGACCCCCTCCTTCTTCAAGTAATCCTTCATCCACAAACGTGTATATGATGAAAGGTGATGCCTATATAATGACTAGAGCACATGATTACGGAAATCCAGGCACCTCTACGAAGGGTAAAGAAGCCGAAAACCCACCTCTTCCTCTTTCGATTGAGAAGACGTTGGGAAAAACAATGACATGCATCCCCAAAGGTGCGTTCAAGAAATATTCTTACAACCCAAACACAAGGGCCACCCAGAACTACTCTATGGTGGAAGATTTATCACAAACCCCTTGTGCGATGTCTGCTTTGGAAGTCCTCCAGAGTTTCCCTTCCCAGAGAAAGGCCCTGTTAGTTGCCTTAGGCTGTGTCGAGACTTGTAATCTGGGAACGATCATGCTTGATACCTCTGACTTAAAACCTCATCTTCCTTACCACATCTCTTTTCAGATAGTAGTGGCTTACCCCACGAAAAATTTTACCCGAAATATTTTCTGTACAATGGTGGATGAGGGTGCCTCGACATGTGTGATGTCTTTGGCGTGTTGGAAGGCCATCGACCAACCCATTTTGTCTCTATCACCTACTCTACTTACATCTTTTGACGGTCGTTCTTTCCAACCACATGGGATCATCCCCTCTTTCCCCATGCAGTTAGGGGGAAAAACCATGTGTGTCGAAGTTGAAGTGGTTGATGCGTCCCTCGACTACAATATTTTGTTAGGAAGGAGTTGGACCTACACTATGCAAGCAGTGGTCGAGACAGTGTTTCGAGTCTTGTTGTTTCCTCATGAGGGCCAGATTGTGACCATTGATCAGTTATCGTTCTCCCGTCCTAACCCTTCATCAAGAGTGTCCACGGTCTCGATGATTGATAACCCCCAACCTAGAATCGTCAATGTAGGGGTTTGTTTGTACCCATCATTGATGGGTACTTTTGATTACCTGCCTTTGACCGACAATGTCCATTATATGACGGTTGTCCCCGACCAGCCTCGGGCTGAAAATTTTCAAATCTCATCGTTTCGCATGACGTACTTTCAGGATCCATGGACCCTTCATTCCCCATCCGCTATGATGGAAGAGACAGAGCACCATGGCATGGCCATGCCTTTGTCCGTGACAAAAGTCGCATACTCGATCATTCAACGAGCTTCTGCCGACCCTGATCCGCCTCCAACACAAGAGTTAGATCCGGTGCACGAGCCTATTTGGGCTCAAAGTTCCCTTGTTGATACAAATTCTTTAGACTTAGTCTTGCCTTCAGACGAATAAATTATTGAGGCAATGACTAGTTCGGACAGACCCTAGGATGATCTTCATCATAGATCTTACTTCCTCCCAGAGTTAAGATGAATTGAGGCAGGAGAATTTACTCTGACCATGAATGGAGATAAATATTGTCCTATCAATCCTTTGGAAACACACATAGTTTATGCTGAAGGAAATATGGCCACAATAGCCGAGACGATGCCTATTGACATCTCCAAAACCCCTGGTGTCGTGGAGAATATCTTCATCGGAGTGGACTGCTCCCTTGAGGAAATTCAAATCTACACAGATTTATTTAAATAATTTCACGACGTCTTTGCCTGGTCTTATGAGGAAATGATAGGCATAGACCCAAGAATTGTTGACCATGAAATCATGACTTATCCTGATGTCAATATGGTTCGACAGAAGCTTCGTCCGATCAATCCTAGGAAAGAAGTAGCTATCAAGGCTTAAGTAGTGAAACTACTTAAAGTTGGTTTCATCTACCCCATCCAATTGAATCAATGGGTGTCGAATCCTGTGTCAGTCAATAAAAAATAGGGTACGATTCATGTATGCATGGACTTCCGTGATCTGAACAAGGCTTTCCCCAAATATAATTTCCCCATGCCATTTATTGACCAGATAGTCGATGAATGCATAGGATGTGAGGCCTTTTCGTTCATGGATGGTTTTTCAAGATATAATCAGATACAAATCAAGCCCTAAGAACAACACAAAACCTCTTTCATCTGTCCATGGGGTACATTCGCTTATCGTAAGATGCCTTTTGGTCTAAAAAATGTTGGAGCTACGTTTCAGCGGGCCATGTCTTTTACTTTCCACGACCTCAAACACATAGTCGAGGCTTACCTCGATGATTTAGCATCACAATCTCGTAAGAGAGTTGATCATCCGAAACACCTCTGACTTATCCTTGAACGGTGTTGCTACTACCGAATTCACTTGAATACAAACAAGTGTAGTTTTTGCATCACAACAGGTCGTCTATTAGGTTTCATCGTTTCAACCACAGGGATCATGGTCGATCCTCTCAAGGTTGAGGCAATAGTTCAATTGCCTCCCCCGTGCACCATACCTCAGCTTCAGAGTCTGCATGGAAAAGATAATTTTCTACAACGTTTCATCGCAAACTATGCCAAGATCACAAAGGGTTTTATGTGTTTATTGAAGAAGGACATTCCTTTTCATTGGGACTAAGCCGCTCAATGCTCTTTTGCAACATTGAAAAGTGCCCTCATATCAACCCCTCTACTTCGGCCACCCAATTATAATAAAGATTTCCTATTATACTTGGTCGCTGCAGAGTCAACCATCGGTATGGTCTTAGTTCAGGAGGATGATTTACTCTCAGAATACGTGATTTATTACCTGAGCCGAGGCCTAGTTGGACTGGATCTCAATTATTCCCATATCGAAAAATGTGCGTTGGCAGCAGTTCATGATGTCCAACGGTTCCGTCATTATATTTTGTTTCGTAAGACCACTGTCATTGCCGTCGTGAATCCACTTCAATACATATTGACACGACATGTCATCGGTGAAAAAATCAGTAGATGGATATCTATCCTCCAGGAATTCGACTTAGAATTCATTTCGGCGAAATCCAAAAATTCGATGGTCTTTGCAGAACTCATATCGAAACTTCCGGTCGAATCAGGTGATGTTATACCCGACGAATCACCTATCAATGAAGACATGTTTTTGATCGCGTCTTCTGACCCCTGGTATGGAGATGTGCTTGTCTATCTCTAGAATTTGAAGTGTCCCACCTCTGCTTCTCATGATGAGCGTCGCCGTATACGCCATCAAGATAAGAACTATCTCATACTCGAGGACACATTGTATCATCGAGTTGTAGACTGCATCCTTCGTCGATGTCTCACTCATGAAGAAGTGGAAATCGTGCTTAACGATTGCCACATTGGAACATGTGGCGGTCATTTGTCTGGGTTGGAAACAACCCACAAGATTCTATGATCCAATTACTTTTGGCCGACATTGATCAAAGATTGTGTTGAATCAGTCAAGAAGTGCCACCCGTGTCAGATCTTCTCTTAGAAGATGAGGGCACACCCCGCTCCCATGTTTCTCATTATTACCGTTGGTCCCTTCACTAAATGGGGGATTGATTACACTACATGCAACCCCCCTTCAGCAAGGGGGCACCACTATATCATCGTAGCAGTAGACTACTTCACCAAGTGGGTCGAAGCTATGTCAACATTCAAAGATGACGAGGAGACAACAACTCTCTTTTTGTTCAACCAGATAATCGCAAGGTTCGGCGTCTTGAGAGAGATTGTCATTGACCATGGCAGTCACTTTCAAAACAAAATGATGACCGAGTTAACATCAAAGCTTGGGTTGCAGTAGGAAAATTCATCACCTTACTACCCCCAAGTGAATGGTCAGGTGGAAGCTGTAAATAAATCTCTTAAAACCATTCTACAACGAACGATCAATTCGGCCAAGTCAAATTGGCATTTCATGTTATATTCGGCATTATGTGTTTACCGAACATTTGTTAAGACTGCAACTAGTTTCTCACCTTTTCAACTCGTTTACAGGCTGGAAGCAGTCTTGCCTATAGAATGCCAGATCCCATCGTTAAATTTGGCAGTACAGTTATTGCCAGATACTTCACCACTTGAAGAACGATTATTATACCTCGAATAGATCAATGAACATCGTCATGATGCGGCCTTGTCTAACGAGGCTCACAAACAAAAATTCAAGTGTCAGTATGATCGGTTTGTTCATCCTCGGATTTTCTCTGAAGGCGACCTTGTCCTGGTATATGACCAAGATAAGGACCCCCTGGGGGCAGGCAAGTTCAAACCCATGTGGTTCAGACCTTTCATCATGAAATAAATACTACAGAAGGGCGCTTATCATCTTGTGGACTTTGAGGGAAATTGTTTAGCAGAGCCTAGAAATGGGCTCTACCTCAATAATTATTACTCATAGGTGGGTCGCCTTGGGTGACTTTTTGTATTATATGTATAGTCTATGTACTATTACTTTTTGGGTTTTTGGTTTTATGGATGTTTTTTTTTTATGTCATCTTCTTCACTATGGCAGATGTCAAGTGAATCAGAGGTGTTCTTTGGGTTCGCGGATGGCGCTGGCCGATACACTTGAAGGCTTGCCTCCGTAGCTTCGGTGATTTTCACACCTCAAGGCCAGTTGCTATCTTCAGGAGGTATATGTTTAGGTGACACCACAAACAATGTTGTCGAATACAAATCAGTTATTGAGTTACTTCGTGACGCTTTGTCACTTGGTATCTCTCACCTACGGGTCTATTTAGACACTCAGTTGGTTCTGTCTCAGTTAAATGGAGCATACCATGTTCATGATCCTACTCTACACCGATGATTCCTTAGGTTACATCTCTTAGAATGAAGCTTTGATTATATTACGTATTCTCATGTTCCTAGGAGATTAAATCAAGTTACAGATACCCTAGCTAATCAAATATTAGATTGGCATCTTGTACACATGTAAGAAAGACACACACATGCACATGTAAATACATTTGTAAAGTAGATGTAATCCATAAGACATAAAAAGACATAAAAATCCATATATAATATCAAAAATATCAGAGTACATGGGTGGGCGTAAGCGCCTCAAAAATACATCCAGTAGAAATTCACGGGGCTTATGCCCTAAAAAATATACAAGTAGTTCCCTCAGCACGTAAGCTGTCCAACCTAACTAAGTAAGGGGCCTATTGGCCCTATTATAATGATCAATGAAGTTTTCCAAACACCGAAAAATCCGGACCCACGTCCGTGGTGCCCCCACTACATGAGGTTGCATGGATGGCGGCAGATCCTTGATCTTTGCCATGGGGACTGTGCGAGTAAGCGAGGTAAAGTTCTACTCTACCCATTTCAAAACTCTCTCAGCCTCACTGACTGAATGTCCCCCTACTTTTGTTGGTTCGCCGGCTGCAGCTGGTGTGGCCTCTAGTCAAGGATGTTGCATATTCATCGCAAAATCCATTGGACGCACCGGTCCCACATCTGCACACAATAAACACATATCTGTCAATTACTCTGGTATACAAAAAAATGATATATATATAAACAAAATAAAAAGTAAAAACAAAAAAAAGACTTTGAAAAGAAAACTTACCTAGCTCTCCTCGTACCACTCTGGGAGGTACGCCCATGTCTGGGTCCCTGGAAAAGTCAATTCTGGCATAGGGATAGTCCTCTATTGCCGGAATCTACCGAGACCTCCAATCGAAAAACTTGTCATCGAAGGCCTCAATAGTCCTTCCTCCCCCCTGTCGTGGAAACAACGTTGCCCATCTGTTCACTATTGGAGAGGAGGCTACATGCCCTCAAACAATCTCCCTCAGACTCAGACTAGGTACCCTCTCTAAGAAGAAAGAACAAAGGATAGTACCAAATCCAAAGTTTCTGTGCCTCCACATCCAACACTCTGTCAACTGCCTTTTCATGCAGTCAAGTAATGTAGTACTCCAATCAAATATTTTTTCATTTAAGAACTGAACCACACAATTCATGTGTGCCCTGGAAGCCTGGTGTAAAGCTGTGGATCCGGTAATCTGCCCAATGAGTAGAACTATCGCTTTCAACAATAGGTTGTTGATCTTATGAACCGACACCTGAGTACCCACCATGTCAGTACCTGCCTCGCAATGGAGGTTAATCAACTCTGTTATGTTGTGAGGCCCAAAAGAAAACGTGTGAAGGTTGACTGGTTCCCCTCTCCTTGAGAGACGAGTCAAAAAATAGATATCTTCAGTCGTTGGAATCAACAATTTTCCCTCAAGCATAAACACCTCTGAGTCCCGGTGCCAGTAATCAATCAAGGCATTCATCAGCCTAGGTTGTGCCCGCATAAATGCACTCTAGAAGAACTTAAACAAGCCGCATTGGGCTAGAGCAGCTACCACATCAAGGTTATCTGAGACCGCAACATCAAAGTCCTCATGCTCTCTCTCCCTCCAGTGAACATACATCCTGCAATTGACAAATTCAGGAGGGATTAGCCCTTGTATTCTTTAATTTTTTTCCTATGAGGGAGGGTATATGCGGGTTGTAATGTAGACAGTCACGTATGCCCATGTGCAGTATTTTCTCTAGATGCGGGCATACGCTGGTTTTCCTAAGATAGCCCACGTATGCGTAGGGTCGACTATTTTAAAGGTCAGCGCCCCCCCAAAAAACAAAACAAAATGCTTAAATAATGAATGGAGATGCAAGGGTGGTTAGTATGTACTTACTTGGTCCAAGTGAAAGTTCGTTTCATCCACTGAAGCTCCCAGAATCAATTCTTTTCACAATGGGGTATTTTTGGATTTTAGTCAACTTCTCAATTTGCAATAGTGATGATGAGCTGTCAGCTTCTATTTATAGAATTTTTGGCCACTTTTTGTCAATTTTTAGACCTTTTGTCTTTTTTTCTAAATTGAAATCATTTAGTATGGTTCAGGATTTTTCTATGGATTGTTACGATAATAGTTACTTTGGGTTTTGAGAAACGTTTTGGAGATTTGGGTCTTTTTAAAAGGTCCTTTGCTAAAAAGTCATTTTTTTTCCAACTTGTTGCATTTAAGTTAGATTTCCACCTCTACTTTATGCATCTCGTTGTCTTTATTACTATGCCATACGATCGATCCCACCGATTTGCGACACAGAACCATCATTGTTTCTTTAGAAGTGTCGTATTTTAGTGGTAGATCCTACCTTAGCATGGATGCCCTAAGTAGATCCTAGTTGCATTTTTTGTGTCCATGCTATCACTAATGACCATAGGCTTGGGATTCCTTATTAGTTTATCCTGATTATGAGTTTGAGCCTCATTTTGCATGATGCATTATCACTCTTGATCTCACCCTGGGGACTCCCAGAACATAACGGGTCTTCTTTTTAGCCCTTTTCAGACCCTCTAAAAATGAAAAAGATTGTCGAGCGATCTTGTTGACCTTCACGCTCGCTAAACTAAAATTTGAATTCACGTCTATTCGGCGGTAGTTTACCCCTTTTTCGGTCTGGATGGTCAACTGTACGAACAAAGGTATACTCTAGGAGCCTCCGTTCCCTAGAAGAGTATTCTCAGGTATGATTTTAACCCTTTTTCGGGCCCGAGGGACTAAATTTATGAAAAAGGAACCCCCACAGAGTCCATAGTTAAGCTCTTTTCAGACTCCCTAAAATTGAAAAGATATCTAAGTGACCTTATTCTTTCACACTCGTTAAATTGGTCCAGAAGAACATTCCTGACAGAGCCCATAGTTAAGCTTTTTTCAGACTCCTTAAAAATGAAAAAAATGTCGAGTGACCTTGTCTTTATCACACTCGTTAAAATGGTTTTGAATAGACGTTTGGTCCGTGCTAGTTTACCCCTTTTTTGAGACGACTAGACTATATTCGAAAAAGGTACCCCAACAGAGTCTCCTTTTACACTTTTTCAGACTCTCTAAATATAAAAAACCGTCGAGCTTACCTTCTCCGGGCTCGTTAAAATTACATCGAAGGGCGTTACCATTGTGTGTCTTATTAATCGTTTTTGCATACCTGCGTCTTTGGCCTAATGTCGACTCCATGTTTCTCTCAACTGAACCATCTGAAGCATGCCTTATACGCAAGCCCTATAGCACTTTGCCTTTGCATCTTGACACCTTTGGCCCATGGAGGATTTTTCCTGCATATGTCCCTTTTCCCTGAGCATCCATGTGTTTTATGTGCTTGGAACTAGTATGTCTATTACACTCAATCCTCCTTTGTAATGTAGCATTCTTTTATTCTTTTTCAAGATTTCCAAAATTATTGAAAAAGACAAAAAAATCAAATATATCCCCAAAAGAGGAAGGGAAAGTATTTTCTTTTTATTGGCAGCACAATGAGTCTCCCTTGGAAAAAGCACATCCTTCCATTTGTTCATCAATCCCTAGGATTTAATATGACCTTAGGAAGCTGTTCTTGCTACATAGAGTTGTATCCTCCTCTGTTTGGTTATTCTTCCAAACATATGGAGAGTTTGCAGTGCCTCCTTTATCATGAACTTATATCAAAATATCATGTTGCCTGAGTCTCATCTTATGTCATGCTATTGTCCAAGGGAAGTTATTACCAAGCTTGAGTTGGCCCCCTCTGTATATTGTATCTTACCCTCATGACGGTCATCCTGAAAACCCAATCAAGTCTTTGTTCAAAATCCATGAAGCCCTCAACCTGAGCATCAAAATCCTCTAGTCCGTTCATGACAAGCCGTCGAAGACCCCTGGGTAGTGAACTTGTGCACTCATATTACACTCCTACCCAAGTTGTGAAGATTTTGAAGTTGTTGCTCGACTCATCTCTAGCCATCAGGCCTTATTCTCTTCTTGAAGATGGATACTATACATGCATATCTTTTTTATTTCGAGATGTAGATTCGATGTGTATTGATCATGGCTACACTTTATATAGTTATATGACATGGATATACAGTGTATTTGATTGGTAACCATGATTTTATTTCATTCCGAGCATGGGTATGCTCGTCTCAATGAGACAATTGTTCTTTTACAGATGGTACCTCCCAAATTCTGGTTCCTGGGCTCACTTGTTTGGTACGTTGGTGAAGATTGATAATGTATTTTGGCCATCATATGCTCTTCTAACCTCACACATTAGGGGGCATCTATTGTAACCCTAAATTGCACCAGACATGCTTACCTGGCATCAGGCCATCTCATTTGACTTCTTTGCCAAGCCACTACTGAACAACTTCTTAAAAAACACTCTGTTTGAAGGCATATGTGCCCTGCTCCACTATTCCATGTGTGTGTACGCTGGCTGACCCACTACAGCCCGTGTATACCTAAAAAGAACGAAAAATGGAAAGTTGTAGACAAAACACACAGTTTTGGGTAAGTTAACTAAATCGACTGACCATCCATAGTCAGTCACTCGACCAAATACCTAGCCATTTCTAGCCTATAAAAGAAGGGGTAGTGGTCCCATTTGAAAAGAGGAAAACCATAGCAAAGAAACTATACCCGATTTAGTATTCCTCTTGCCCCAACCTTTTGCAATTATTGTGTGAAGAGAAGCATATACAGAAGCAGTTGGAGCACATTTGAAGAGAATCCTAGGACCAGATTCGAGGAGCAGTGGTCGATATTACTATTGTAAGGTTACTCTTGTGAGATTAATAAAAGAAGTACTTTTCCTGTCCCGCCATATGAGATTGTCAATATTTAAATTTGATTATATCTTGATAGAATCTCTAACCCATTAGTTTACAGATCATATGCATGTGGAGTTCTTTGTTTGTCTTTTATGAATGCAGGTCAACGTTGGGAGGAGAGTTGCAATCAAGGAGCGACCAAGCATTAAAGGGATCAACATCAAACATGGAAACTAAGGTACAGTAGTTGGATCTCTTTAACCTTGAATTTGCATATGAATAATGGGATTTATGATTGGGATGTTGGTAAAATGTAGGAGACTTTAGGTCATTTCTGCATGCACGATTAAACCCTTAATTCTAGTCTGTAGGAGGGATTTCCCACCCACAACACTAAGTTAGACATTTCCCTTTTTCTTTAAGTTTCCCCCTTTTTCTTTTTAACCAAAAATCAGTTTTAGCAAGTGTAGACAAAAACAACCATTTACCCTTTTAATACATTTAATTCTCCATAATAATTTTTACTTTAATAATTAAAGTTTGAATTTCTTACCCCCCTTCTTGTACAGGTCTAATTAGTTTTTTTTGTTCAAAGGTTCTACTCAAACCTAGGTTTTTGATTCACTAGGCTTGGTGATAGTTCTTAAGGGAAAAATTTGTTATTAAACTTTACTTATCACATATTTCATTTTAAAGTCGACCAGGTCCTAAGGAGGCATAGTTTTCTAGGTGCTAGGTTTATTAACTTACTCGAGTTAAAACTGTGACATGCCCTTCAAGATGCACTACGCTCTCCAAGGGTGCCACTCGCCTCTTTATGTTTTATTTGCGTGACGTGCCCTTCAAGACGCACTAGGTTCTCCAAGGGTGCCACTTGCCTCTTAACTGAATTTGGTAGACGTCAAACCCCTGGAGTCAATACCCTGTCAGGTGATCTTGTGGGAGACTAAGGGCCTCTAAGGAATAAGGACCATACCTTATTGTGCACCCCTTAGAATCATCATGAGCGATTGTCACAGTCTTCCCTCATGACATCGTGGATATCTCAAACTAGGTAATTGTCAACCTACAGTTTGAGCCACAACGAGAGTTCTAGTAGGCTACGGCAGGGCTGCTGCCACACCTCTCCCTCAATGTCTCTAGCTGTCGTGCGTGACCCCTTTACTCCAAATGTGAGTTTGGTCAAAAAGTTATCATCAGCCTACATCCATCAATGAAACATGTCAGCAATAACAATCAACATCATAATTTCATAATATCTAATCATATGTACATATGTCACGTCAACAACATTAAAACCCTAACAATCCACTCCCTGACTTGATCTAGATTCCAAGGAGTTTCATCGATGCCTCACATCCTTTAACGTCTAGAGTCCTGCACACTCAGGAGAACCCAGTCGATAGCACATGTCAATGTAAATACAAAAAAAATAGCATATCATCAAATCCACAATATCTCATAATCATAATCAAAACAACCAGTAGTATAATGACTCGAATCACTTGCACGCAAGTGTCCTCAAAGAATAATTTTTCTTAGTGCATGCAAGAGTGGGATGTTACAGTAACCAAATATGAAGAATTCTAAATATGTTCTTCAACAAATGATGCTCCTTCCTTTCTCCCACTTGTTAATTGTTGAGACTTCACCGGTACCTCCCAGCCAACGCTAGGGGTACTCTTTTTCTCCCTTAACCCCCTGAGCTGCAAAGGGGAACACACGTAAAATAAAAAAAATACTCTAGCTCCAAGCTTGCATCGCAAGGTAGAGCCACCACTCTCTCTCAAGCTGGGTATCCCATCTCTCACAAGTAAAACCAGTCAAAAATTCTACAGCATAAATTTACCCATAACTACTGTGTTTTTTCTTCCCTTTAGACCATTTTCTTTATAGGAGTTTCCTTAATGACACATCCCCCTTGCACAATCAATTCTCTTTTTAATTAAATAAATCAGAATTATTTCCCCCTTACACTTGTCACCCTCTCCCCCAAGTTGCACAAGAAATCCCACATTTTATTTAATTAAAGTCAATTTCCCTCACCCTTCCTAAAAGTTCTCCTTAAATAACTCCTAGTTTTCTCTTTATTCCCCATATTCTCATTTAATGACTGACACCTTACTAAATATAAGTTGATTTAAAATAGGATTCTTCTCCTCGTTAATTAGTGGTAGCTAGACTCTATATTCCTTTATATGGGTACACATTCTTTCATGTTTATTTCTTTCTTATTTTCAAAACCCTGTTTTATATTTTCTTGCACTCATGTGACTTATATCAAATATTTAAATATGTTTCACCTTTTATTAATTCTTAAATTGATTTACTTCATCCCCTCATTATTTAATTTATAATCTAGTTTTAGTCTTGTTACCAAATTAGACTTAGGGTTAATTTTTGAGTAGGCTTAGACTTTCATTTGGGGATTTATAAGTAATCATTTCAATCCTTAATTAATTAATTAAATCTGGAAACGTTTAAAGACTTTACAAGGTTTAATTATTCTCCAAAGGTTTTCTAGGCCACCTAGATTCATTGAGTTAAGTGTTACTTCCGCGACGTGCCCTTCAAGACGCACTCTGTGTTCCAAGGGTGACACTCACCTTTGACTAGTTTTGGTAGTTTTCCAACCTCTGGAGTCAACACTCCATTCGGGTGACCTTGTGAGAGACTAAGGGATTCTAAGGAAAAAGGAACCTGCCTTATTCTCTGCCCCTTAGAAATCTTCGTGAGTGACTATTTCAGTTTTCCTTCACGGCATCATGGACCTCTTGAACTAGGTAATCATTAACCTACAATTTGAACCATGACAGGAGTGCTAGTAGGCTGTGACAGGGACTCTGCCACACCTCTCCCTCTATATATGGTCTATGTGCATGGCCCCTTTACTCCTTATGTGAGTCATATTAGCAAGCATTCGTCAGCATGCATCCATCAACGAAACACCATCAATGATCCATATATAAAATCATACTTGAATTGATCATATGTCACATATTCATGAATGAAATACTTAAACCAATACAATCCACTCCCTGACTCAATCTAGAGTCCAAAGAGGCCCATTTATTCCCTCAGCATCCACAATCTATCAAGTGTCCTGGACACTCAGGTAAAATAATCAATATCATCTATCAATACATATATATCAAATAACATTATATCACAACCATCAACATCATCATAAAAATCCATAAGTGAAACAATAACCATGTACTATAAACGAACCACTTGCATGCAAGTGTCCTCAAAGAATAAGTAGATAACATGTGCTCGCAAGAGCAGGATGTTACAAGTTGGTTCTTTGCATTTCATTATTCCTAAAACTCTTATCTTTCTCATCTATGTTTATGAAAGAAAAGTTTAATTTTTTTGAGCATGCCTTTGAAACTCTCTGCACGGTAAAGAATTATTGAAGTTTGTTCATGAGTCGCAAGAGCTCTGGTGTGAATTCTTGTTTCCTTTGATTTGAATCGATTAAGGTCTTCTAAAATGCTTATAAGTATTCTTTGTTCAATTATTCTCCTTAATGATTGTCTAATCATGTTAATGGTGGTTTCTATGCAGACAAGATGTCTAAAGATTATAATTGCAAAGACAAGAAGACCAAAGCTGAGGGAAATGTGGATACGATGTTTGAGGAGAATAAAACCCTAATTATGTTTCCTTTTTCTTTGATACAAGCTCTCATATTGGACTCAACAACTGTCCATATTGGGGTCAAATTTGTAAATTTTTTAGGAATGAATATTTCCCAGAGGATGATAGAGAAGCATATGTAAAAACATCGGGAAATCCAACCTACATCATGTACTTTCCATTTCCAACTATTCTTCCATATTAGGACATGGTTTGATGGGTATCTGGTCATATAGACCTTCAAACATATACAATGGTGAATGAATCCCGAGAAGTCATAGCATATTTTAGACTGAAAGAGATTGTGTGTATGTACAAATTAAGGAAACCAAAAATTCGGTTAGACAAGTAGTTCATGGAAGAGTTTAAAGATCAATAATTGAATTTGTTTGAATTTGTACAAGAATGGTGGTATGATGAAAGAGAATTCAAGGAAAAGTTCAATAACTTGTATCCAATTCAATATCTCAGAGAACCCTACAGGTTGTTTTCTGCTATGTTGTGCAGATTGTATGGTGAAAAATATTCTCAACTCTTCGAGTTAGAATGCGTGCCTCTTATTATTCAGATTATTGAGAAAGGTAACATTTTCAATTGCGCCTATATTTTATCCTCTGGTATTCTTCTTGCCATTAGAAAGTCAAAAGATATGCCACCTGGTTATAAAGAAGGGTTTTTCATGTCATCTTTTTTAATTGATGTTGTCTATGCCAAACATGTTTTTTCGCTTATGAATTAGCATTGGAATCCTGCTCAAATCCTTGTGCATGTTTACTGCTATCAACTATGGATTTATAAGTATAAGAAGCATTTTTTAAATATTTGTGATACTTTTATGAGCTCTCTTTAATGTTGATATTCAATCATTCATCTCCCACGTTAACTCGATAAGCCTGAGATGCTATCAAGGGTAGTGGAGATTAGTTCATAGATGAGCATTATACATACATTAGAATTTATGGATGTGATTCATCCCCTCATCTATTTCCAAAATATGTTCCAAATCGCTTGGTTTGACGAGAAATATATTTTCATACGGTAATATCGGGGATTACCCATTATTTACTTGAAAAATTAAATAAATTGTGGCCTTCTTTCCCTATAAATATTGGAATATACGATTTAATGAATGCTCCTTGTGCAAGAGTAGAGGAGAAACACCTTGAAGGTCTTTGGCTCTGCACTGAATATTTCAGAAAGCATGATCCTAATGGGATTATCAAAGAGCATTGTAGGATGGTTACATTTTCTAAGGCTTATCAACATGATCAATGTTCATTTGATATTATATTCCAAGGTGCTTAAACATATGAGGAATTCCTAGAAAAAAATAGGAATATTGAAGACAATCAAGAGAGGGAAAAATTATTAGTTTTACAAGAAAAAAGAAGGAAAAGAGAAATAGAATAAAGATAGTGGTTGAAAAAAGAAGAAAAATAAAAGAAATTTGGATAAAGAAAACACCAAGAATAAAAAGTTGGCCCAAGAAATGAAAGATGAAGAATTGAGAAAGGAAGAATAGGCTAAGATTCTAAAAGAAGAAGAAGATCGAACTGATTAAGGGAAGATGAGGAACAAATTAAAAGATTGAAGAGAAAAAATTAAGAAGTGACCAAGTAAGAATGGAAGTTGCTCAAAAGAAAGAGGAAGAAGAAAAATGTTACGAATTAAAGATTTCCAAGCTCAAAGAAGAAACCAGAAAGGAACATAATCATGGTCAAAGTATTACTATGGATATTTCTTAGGTTAATGTTTTATGTAGGCCAATCGCTACTTTAAGTGGAGAAATGTTTCCTATAGTAATTGACCTTCACAAATTAGAACCTATGGAGGAAATTGTTGTGTCTCTTGGAGACTACTTCTTTAGTAGTTACAAAAAAGGAATCATTAAAGGGAGACCTAAAAGGAGGAAACTAGGTATTATTTATGTGGAAACACCAAAACATGTTATGGTTTTGGATGTAGTTGGTTCAAATCCCAAACATATTGCAAAATAAACAACTTCGACTTTGAGAGTTTTTGCTAATGTAAATTCATGAATAGTCAATGAATTCTCAAATGAGAATTGGATAGACAAATGGCACAGATGGCATTTCTTGAAGAAAGGCTAAGGCATCAAAAGACCTCGATTGAGGAAAATAAAAATCAACAAATTATCTAGATAGTTGAACAACATAGGGTACAAATGGTTACTTATGAGGATATTCACAAGCAAGAAATAGATAAATTAAAAGAACATTTGAGGAAAGTCTCTGCCATTCATGAAAAATATGAATAACATTTAAGGGATATTTTTTAGCATCATCAAAATAAGGTAAGCACATTGGAGGAACAAATAAAAAGACTTAAATTTAAAAAATATTATCTAGAATTTTTCAAGTCTGAAGCACTTTCTTTCAATTCTAATATCAAGGATGTTTAAAATAATTTTTATAGAAAGTTGAGCGAGATTGAGAAATAACATCATGGCAGTGCATGCATCTTCTAGAGATTTACTTTGTGTGAGTTTTCGAAACATCCGACGTTTCAAGTAGACACTCCACCCATTATTACAATTGATTTTCCTCTGATGATGGGTGGAGTGTTCACTCGAAATTTCGAATGTTTCAAAAAATCACACACAATTAAATCTCTAGAAGATGCATGCACTGTTATGGCCAATTGTGAAAAACTACACACTAAAATATCATCATGATTTACTCAAATTCTTTGATCGGGTAGAAGCTCAATTCAAAGGAAACATGGATGCTCATGTATCCTTTTTTAAAATTTGTGGTTGGGAGAATAAAAATATAGAATCACTTGAGATCATTCCAAGAAAGACTAGCAAAGAGAAGGATCATACTCAAATATTACTAAATTCTTGGTCTAATTCTTGTACACATGCATATTGGATTGATGATGCCAATAAGTGGTGTTCTAAACTATGGAATTTCATTATTAATATTATTAATGACTTTGATATTCCAATTGTTGAGAATATTGGGCAGGATGCTCCAAGTCAGTCCAAGCTAGTTATGTCTTGCAAATTTAGAACAACAAAGAGATCCCAGTGCAGAGAAATTTTCTTCAATTAGAAATTTTGATAGTGTTTCCCTCTAGGAATTTGTAACTATACCTTCAAAGTGCTCTTGAATGATTTATTGTTTCTTTTCAAATTTAGAAAATAAAAGCCACTGTATCACCAACAAAATCTATCAATGCAAGTTGAGCTTAGACAATTTGAACCATCAACTTATTTCATGCATGACAGATATTTACAATAAATGGGAATTGTATTTTAAGGAAAAGGACGATAAGTCAAAAACATAAACTTATGTTCATGTAATAGAAAAGTAACCAGATATCTTGTTTTGGGTAATTAGGTGTAACTAAAAGATTTGGAAAGATGACCTTATTTTTTAATATAAGGTGAGCTCCTCCTCAGGGGATGGGGCCGAAAACATCTTGAACTTTGCTTGTATATTCATGTCAAGTTGAGTAAAAGATCAAGGATGGTGGATTTTTGAAGGCATTCATGGTTTAGTGTAAGAGATATTTCTATTACATTTTATGGATGAATTGAATTGTAGAATTCTTTCTATTCACGTGAAATTATTTATCTTGTTGCGAGATCAATATGATTAGTTCTTTGATTGGTCATTAATAAGGTATGGGAATGTATAAAAAAATATTTTTAAATAATTATTTGTTTTAAAAAAAAATTTAATGCAATTGAAATCATATAAATTACTGAGTTAAAGAATTATTTCTTAAGATTAAATAATTCATTATTCACTATCATTGTTTTAATTCTCCTAGCTAGGATAAGTTATACTATTTTTTAAATTCTTTTATTTTATTTTCAACAAATTTCTTAGAGTGGAAAATTGGGCCCACATTTCAGTTGGAGTTTTCCATTCCAAATGAGAGTGAGTCTAATTGGGATTCACCATCAAGCAACTCTCCCCTTTGTTGACTAGATTATTTTTCCCACGTCAACAGGTTCTAAGTTGGATTGTTGATCATAATACCATTATCTTGATTCAAGAAATTGCATTCTCTATTGATTTGCATAGCCTCTCTTATAAACATCTTAGATTAACGAGTCATCAACCTTAGCAAGAACCTTGTCGATTTTCAATATATATGTGATGAATAGTGACTTGGTAATGACATGAGAAGGTTGTGAGTTGAGTGACTTCACTCCATATTCGTACTATGCTCTTTTATTCTTACTTGTGTTTAACACCTGATATCTCCAATATATGACCTACCACATGAGGAAGTAACTTTACAAACATATTTTTGTAATGAATGGTATATTTGATTCTCAACATATGTTAGCTTGTTTCTTATTGTATTAGACTAAGCTAGGATATTTTTTTATGCTTCTTTCTAAGAATTCTCACCAATTTCTCACTAATTCCGTCTTTGGGGAAAATTATTTTATGTTAATCAATCATTTTTTATAACCATTTTTTTTAAAATATTTCTTCCAAATAATTTTTATATGCTTCCTTCTTAGAATTCTCACCAATTTGTCATTAGTTCCTTCAGGAAGAATTATTTTATGTTACCGAATCATTCTTTATAACCATTATTTTAAAATATTTCTTTAAAATAGTTTTTATATGCTTCCTTTTAAGAATTCTCACCATTTTGTCACTAGTTCCTTCTATATAACAACTCAGAATTATTTTATGCTAACCAATGACTCTTTGTAACTTTTTTTTTAAGACTTCCTTGAAGTGATGTGTTGTTTTAATAATTTAGTATTTTGTCTAATAAAATTTATGTTGCAAATTCCATCCATATACAGTAACGACCCCATCGTTATGAATACAAGCGACTCAACGCAAAAGCAAATATTTTTTTTTAAGTAGGAAGACCACAACGACAACAGTTAAACAAAACAACTTGGCGATGAACACAATGCACGCAGATCAGGCAACAGAAAACCATGACTCAACATACTAGCACATCATGCAACTGGACGAAACATGTGATAACCAATAGACAGATAAATATGACTACCTGCTCGACACAAGCAAGACAATGCCTACAAGCTAAAGGAAAACATAAACAAACCCGACACAATGGCTTCAACGACTAGTAACTAGAAACCTCTATGACGCGCAAAACCAAACACATTAAGGCATTACAACCAAGTACCAACATCCATTACAATGAACAATATGCCCACATCGGGAAGCACAAGACTCCGGCCAGGTTATCATTTGCATCTATCCGTCAGGGCACGTAATGATCCCCTCATCAGGAATCATGTCGTCACAAGGCGATAGGCGTGACATTGATCATGGTGCAACATAACATATCTATAACTTTAACCCAAGATAAATACCTCACGCTAGGAGACTGAATCATCTGTCAATAAATACACGAAGACTATACCCAAGCACCCAAGCAACAAGTCGACAAGACGCAAGGTGACATCAGTCAAATTAAATTGCGCAACTAACCGAATGATTTCTTGTTTTATTATGAGGCCCCTTTTTAGGAAGTCTCCCACACTGTAAAACAAAATAATTGAATAATATCTAAAAATTCATGTGCACGAATATTCTATTTTAATTCTACATATAGTAGAATGTTAATTGAAAGATAGCTTACTCATATGTGATACAAGAAATTAGCACTTACATTTTGTTATGCCAAATTAGTGTTTACCATCATAAACAAAGTAAAGTAATATATTAAGAACATGAATTAAAGGGGTTTTCTTTTTGGATTAAAGAGAACTTCCACCTCATCTTATCAGTCAGTTTAAAATTGTTGTCCAGAAATCATTATGTTATCTAACAACAATATGTTAACTAACAATATCGCTATCTAAAGACAATATGCCAACTAACAACAATATGCTAACTAACAATGCTATATAACAACATGCTATCAACGATAAATTCACTGTCTAAACAGTGGATAAATTCGTTGTCTAATAAAATCATTATCTAATAAAAATGTTGTCTAATAAAATTCGTTGTCAGACAACCAATATTGTTGCCTATTAATAAATCCATGTCTAACATAATAGCCCTGTCTATTAATATTGTTGTCAACAATAATTATCGCTATCCATTATTAAACGTTGTCTAGAAATGATAACTTTGTCTAACACATATCGCTATCGATGAAAAACACAGTCTATATACAAATTGTTGTCTATATATAAATGGTTGTCAGGCATTGATGTTTCTGTCGAACGAATATATCACTAACTCTTAAGAAGTGGTTGTCTAGAAATATTTTTATGTTGTCTAAGATATCGTTGTATATCAAGGATTTCCTGTCTAACAATTTTATATTACTATCCATTAATAATGATTCACTGTCTAACAATATTATATTATTATTTAACAATGAATCATTCTCTAACAATATTATATTGCTATCCATTAATAACATCCATCTAGAATTGATATTGTTGTCCCATAATAATAATTATGTCCATTAATATTCATTGTCAATCCATGCCAATGCCAATCCATTCAAATTCCAATCCATTCAAGTGTTATTCAATGCCAATCCATTCAATCACTATTAAATGCCAATACATTCAATGCCAATCCATTCAATCAATATTCAATGCCAATCCATTCATTCACTATCAATCACAGTGGTAAGAGTTGGGTGAATTCGTGGTGTCAAAGCTGGGTAAATCGCCCAGAAAACCGTGGGGAAAAAGGTTGTTTAATATTCCATAAATCGTGATGAAAATGTGGTGTAAAAACACCCAGAAAAATGCCCAGGTATATGAAGAACATTTACTATTGATAGACTGATCATTTATGCAAGAATATAATGATTATAACATCCAGTGCAGAAGGTATGAATATTCCCGAATTTGCCCAGGTATGAAGAACATTTACTAATGACATACATAACATTTATGCAGGAATGTATATTTAATTTCAACTCTTAGAATTTACAAACTTCGTGGGTGAGAATCAAGTCTAAACCTTACTATAATGTGTGGCAAAAGAGAGTTTCAATCAAATGTTGTCATCCATTTTCATATTTCACTCAATATGATAAAAAAAACATGAGATGAAGAAAAATCATAACAATGGAGATATCAATAACTGAGGCGAACAATAATTCCATAATATCCATTCCTCCATTCCATTTGCATTGGTTATATAGAAATTTATGAGACAATTCTTCACATAATTAATACTGGAATTGAATTTAACAATTTTAAAATTTCTAGTAGATTTCCACTCGTTCTACAAAATTTTGAAATAGATCAAGAACATGATTATTATCGCATCAACCAAGGAATATTTCCATACATGTTTAATATACAATTAAACCATTATTACACAATATAAAACTACAAATCAAATACCCAATAATGGAAATACTCACAGATTAAAATTGATTTAAGGAAAATACATGATAATGAAAATACTCACATGCAGTGGATTC
>ML794600.1:272611-304263 GCA_009831015.1 Picea engelmannii
CATGCACGATTAAACCCTTAATTCTAGTCTGTAGGAGGGATTTCCCACCCACAACACTAAGTTAGACATTTCCCTTTTTCTTTAAGTTTCCCCCTTTTTCTTTTTAACCAAAAATCAGTTTTAGCAAGTGTAGACAAAAACAACCATTTACCCTTTTAATACATTTAATTCTCCATAATAATTTTTACTTTAATAATTAAAGTTTGAATTTCTTACCCCCCTTCTTGTACAGGTCTAATTAGTTTTTTTTGTTCAAAGGTTCTACTCAAACCTAGGTTTTTGATTCACTAGGCTTGGTGATAGTTCTTAAGGGAAAAATTTGTTATTAAACTTTACTTATCACATATTTCATTTTAAAGTCGACCAGGTCCTAAGGAGGCATAGTTTTCTAGGTGCTAGGTTTATTAACTTACTCGAGTTAAAACTGTGACATGCCCTTCAAGATGCACTACGCTCTCCAAGGGTGCCACTCGCCTCTTTATGTTTTATTTGCGTGACGTGCCCTTCAAGACGCACTAGGTTCTCCAAGGGTGCCACTTGCCTCTTAACTGAATTTGGTAGACGTCAAACCCCTGGAGTCAATACCCTGTCAGGTGATCTTGTGGGAGACTAAGGGCCTCTAAGGAATAAGGACCATACCTTATTGTGCACCCCTTAGAATCATCATGAGCGATTGTCACAGTCTTCCCTCATGACATCGTGGATATCTCAAACTAGGTAATTGTCAACCTACAGTTTGAGCCACAACGAGAGTTCTAGTAGGCTACGGCAGGGCTGCTGCCACACCTCTCCCTCAATGTCTCTAGCTGTCGTGCGTGACCCCTTTACTCCAAATGTGAGTTTGGTCAAAAAGTTATCATCAGCCTACATCCATCAATGAAACATGTCAGCAATAACAATCAACATCATAATTTCATAATATCTAATCATATGTACATATGTCACGTCAACAACATTAAAACCCTAACAATCCACTCCCTGACTTGATCTAGATTCCAAGGAGTTTCATCGATGCCTCACATCCTTTAACGTCTAGAGTCCTGCACACTCAGGAGAACCCAGTCGATAGCACATGTCAATGTAAATACAAAAAAAATAGCATATCATCAAATCCACAATATCTCATAATCATAATCAAAACAACCAGTAGTATAATGACTCGAATCACTTGCACGCAAGTGTCCTCAAAGAATAATTTTTCTTAGTGCATGCAAGAGTGGGATGTTACAGTAACCAAATATGAAGAATTCTAAATATGTTCTTCAACAAATGATGCTCCTTCCTTTCTCCCACTTGTTAATTGTTGAGACTTCACCGGTACCTCCCAGCCAACGCTAGGGGTACTCTTTTTCTCCCTTAACCCCCTGAGCTGCAAAGGGGAACACACGTAAAATAAAAAAAATACTCTAGCTCCAAGCTTGCATCGCAAGGTAGAGCCACCACTCTCTCTCAAGCTGGGTATCCCATCTCTCACAAGTAAAACCAGTCAAAAATTCTACAGCATAAATTTACCCATAACTACTGTGTTTTTTCTTCCCTTTAGACCATTTTCTTTATAGGAGTTTCCTTAATGACACATCCCCCTTGCACAATCAATTCTCTTTTTAATTAAATAAATCAGAATTATTTCCCCCTTACACTTGTCACCCTCTCCCCCAAGTTGCACAAGAAATCCCACATTTTATTTAATTAAAGTCAATTTCCCTCACCCTTCCTAAAAGTTCTCCTTAAATAACTCCTAGTTTTCTCTTTATTCCCCATATTCTCATTTAATGACTGACACCTTACTAAATATAAGTTGATTTAAAATAGGATTCTTCTCCTCGTTAATTAGTGGTAGCTAGACTCTATATTCCTTTATATGGGTACACATTCTTTCATGTTTATTTCTTTCTTATTTTCAAAACCCTGTTTTATATTTTCTTGCACTCATGTGACTTATATCAAATATTTAAATATGTTTCACCTTTTATTAATTCTTAAATTGATTTACTTCATCCCCTCATTATTTAATTTATAATCTAGTTTTAGTCTTGTTACCAAATTAGACTTAGGGTTAATTTTTGAGTAGGCTTAGACTTTCATTTGGGGATTTATAAGTAATCATTTCAATCCTTAATTAATTAATTAAATCTGGAAACGTTTAAAGACTTTACAAGGTTTAATTATTCTCCAAAGGTTTTCTAGGCCACCTAGATTCATTGAGTTAAGTGTTACTTCCGCGACGTGCCCTTCAAGACGCACTCTGTGTTCCAAGGGTGACACTCACCTTTGACTAGTTTTGGTAGTTTTCCAACCTCTGGAGTCAACACTCCATTCGGGTGACCTTGTGAGAGACTAAGGGATTCTAAGGAAAAAGGAACCTGCCTTATTCTCTGCCCCTTAGAAATCTTCGTGAGTGACTATTTCAGTTTTCCTTCACGGCATCATGGACCTCTTGAACTAGGTAATCATTAACCTACAATTTGAACCATGACAGGAGTGCTAGTAGGCTGTGACAGGGACTCTGCCACACCTCTCCCTCTATATATGGTCTATGTGCATGGCCCCTTTACTCCTTATGTGAGTCATATTAGCAAGCATTCGTCAGCATGCATCCATCAACGAAACACCATCAATGATCCATATATAAAATCATACTTGAATTGATCATATGTCACATATTCATGAATGAAATACTTAAACCAATACAATCCACTCCCTGACTCAATCTAGAGTCCAAAGAGGCCCATTTATTCCCTCAGCATCCACAATCTATCAAGTGTCCTGGACACTCAGGTAAAATAATCAATATCATCTATCAATACATATATATCAAATAACATTATATCACAACCATCAACATCATCATAAAAATCCATAAGTGAAACAATAACCATGTACTATAAACGAACCACTTGCATGCAAGTGTCCTCAAAGAATAAGTAGATAACATGTGCTCGCAAGAGCAGGATGTTACAAGTTGGTTCTTTGCATTTCATTATTCCTAAAACTCTTATCTTTCTCATCTATGTTTATGAAAGAAAAGTTTAATTTTTTTGAGCATGCCTTTGAAACTCTCTGCACGGTAAAGAATTATTGAAGTTTGTTCATGAGTCGCAAGAGCTCTGGTGTGAATTCTTGTTTCCTTTGATTTGAATCGATTAAGGTCTTCTAAAATGCTTATAAGTATTCTTTGTTCAATTATTCTCCTTAATGATTGTCTAATCATGTTAATGGTGGTTTCTATGCAGACAAGATGTCTAAAGATTATAATTGCAAAGACAAGAAGACCAAAGCTGAGGGAAATGTGGATACGATGTTTGAGGAGAATAAAACCCTAATTATGTTTCCTTTTTCTTTGATACAAGCTCTCATATTGGACTCAACAACTGTCCATATTGGGGTCAAATTTGTAAATTTTTTAGGAATGAATATTTCCCAGAGGATGATAGAGAAGCATATGTAAAAACATCGGGAAATCCAACCTACATCATGTACTTTCCATTTCCAACTATTCTTCCATATTAGGACATGGTTTGATGGGTATCTGGTCATATAGACCTTCAAACATATACAATGGTGAATGAATCCCGAGAAGTCATAGCATATTTTAGACTGAAAGAGATTGTGTGTATGTACAAATTAAGGAAACCAAAAATTCGGTTAGACAAGTAGTTCATGGAAGAGTTTAAAGATCAATAATTGAATTTGTTTGAATTTGTACAAGAATGGTGGTATGATGAAAGAGAATTCAAGGAAAAGTTCAATAACTTGTATCCAATTCAATATCTCAGAGAACCCTACAGGTTGTTTTCTGCTATGTTGTGCAGATTGTATGGTGAAAAATATTCTCAACTCTTCGAGTTAGAATGCGTGCCTCTTATTATTCAGATTATTGAGAAAGGTAACATTTTCAATTGCGCCTATATTTTATCCTCTGGTATTCTTCTTGCCATTAGAAAGTCAAAAGATATGCCACCTGGTTATAAAGAAGGGTTTTTCATGTCATCTTTTTTAATTGATGTTGTCTATGCCAAACATGTTTTTTCGCTTATGAATTAGCATTGGAATCCTGCTCAAATCCTTGTGCATGTTTACTGCTATCAACTATGGATTTATAAGTATAAGAAGCATTTTTTAAATATTTGTGATACTTTTATGAGCTCTCTTTAATGTTGATATTCAATCATTCATCTCCCACGTTAACTCGATAAGCCTGAGATGCTATCAAGGGTAGTGGAGATTAGTTCATAGATGAGCATTATACATACATTAGAATTTATGGATGTGATTCATCCCCTCATCTATTTCCAAAATATGTTCCAAATCGCTTGGTTTGACGAGAAATATATTTTCATACGGTAATATCGGGGATTACCCATTATTTACTTGAAAAATTAAATAAATTGTGGCCTTCTTTCCCTATAAATATTGGAATATACGATTTAATGAATGCTCCTTGTGCAAGAGTAGAGGAGAAACACCTTGAAGGTCTTTGGCTCTGCACTGAATATTTCAGAAAGCATGATCCTAATGGGATTATCAAAGAGCATTGTAGGATGGTTACATTTTCTAAGGCTTATCAACATGATCAATGTTCATTTGATATTATATTCCAAGGTGCTTAAACATATGAGGAATTCCTAGAAAAAAATAGGAATATTGAAGACAATCAAGAGAGGGAAAAATTATTAGTTTTACAAGAAAAAAGAAGGAAAAGAGAAATAGAATAAAGATAGTGGTTGAAAAAAGAAGAAAAATAAAAGAAATTTGGATAAAGAAAACACCAAGAATAAAAAGTTGGCCCAAGAAATGAAAGATGAAGAATTGAGAAAGGAAGAATAGGCTAAGATTCTAAAAGAAGAAGAAGATCGAACTGATTAAGGGAAGATGAGGAACAAATTAAAAGATTGAAGAGAAAAAATTAAGAAGTGACCAAGTAAGAATGGAAGTTGCTCAAAAGAAAGAGGAAGAAGAAAAATGTTACGAATTAAAGATTTCCAAGCTCAAAGAAGAAACCAGAAAGGAACATAATCATGGTCAAAGTATTACTATGGATATTTCTTAGGTTAATGTTTTATGTAGGCCAATCGCTACTTTAAGTGGAGAAATGTTTCCTATAGTAATTGACCTTCACAAATTAGAACCTATGGAGGAAATTGTTGTGTCTCTTGGAGACTACTTCTTTAGTAGTTACAAAAAAGGAATCATTAAAGGGAGACCTAAAAGGAGGAAACTAGGTATTATTTATGTGGAAACACCAAAACATGTTATGGTTTTGGATGTAGTTGGTTCAAATCCCAAACATATTGCAAAATAAACAACTTCGACTTTGAGAGTTTTTGCTAATGTAAATTCATGAATAGTCAATGAATTCTCAAATGAGAATTGGATAGACAAATGGCACAGATGGCATTTCTTGAAGAAAGGCTAAGGCATCAAAAGACCTCGATTGAGGAAAATAAAAATCAACAAATTATCTAGATAGTTGAACAACATAGGGTACAAATGGTTACTTATGAGGATATTCACAAGCAAGAAATAGATAAATTAAAAGAACATTTGAGGAAAGTCTCTGCCATTCATGAAAAATATGAATAACATTTAAGGGATATTTTTTAGCATCATCAAAATAAGGTAAGCACATTGGAGGAACAAATAAAAAGACTTAAATTTAAAAAATATTATCTAGAATTTTTCAAGTCTGAAGCACTTTCTTTCAATTCTAATATCAAGGATGTTTAAAATAATTTTTATAGAAAGTTGAGCGAGATTGAGAAATAACATCATGGCAGTGCATGCATCTTCTAGAGATTTACTTTGTGTGAGTTTTCGAAACATCCGACGTTTCAAGTAGACACTCCACCCATTATTACAATTGATTTTCCTCTGATGATGGGTGGAGTGTTCACTCGAAATTTCGAATGTTTCAAAAAATCACACACAATTAAATCTCTAGAAGATGCATGCACTGTTATGGCCAATTGTGAAAAACTACACACTAAAATATCATCATGATTTACTCAAATTCTTTGATCGGGTAGAAGCTCAATTCAAAGGAAACATGGATGCTCATGTATCCTTTTTTAAAATTTGTGGTTGGGAGAATAAAAATATAGAATCACTTGAGATCATTCCAAGAAAGACTAGCAAAGAGAAGGATCATACTCAAATATTACTAAATTCTTGGTCTAATTCTTGTACACATGCATATTGGATTGATGATGCCAATAAGTGGTGTTCTAAACTATGGAATTTCATTATTAATATTATTAATGACTTTGATATTCCAATTGTTGAGAATATTGGGCAGGATGCTCCAAGTCAGTCCAAGCTAGTTATGTCTTGCAAATTTAGAACAACAAAGAGATCCCAGTGCAGAGAAATTTTCTTCAATTAGAAATTTTGATAGTGTTTCCCTCTAGGAATTTGTAACTATACCTTCAAAGTGCTCTTGAATGATTTATTGTTTCTTTTCAAATTTAGAAAATAAAAGCCACTGTATCACCAACAAAATCTATCAATGCAAGTTGAGCTTAGACAATTTGAACCATCAACTTATTTCATGCATGACAGATATTTACAATAAATGGGAATTGTATTTTAAGGAAAAGGACGATAAGTCAAAAACATAAACTTATGTTCATGTAATAGAAAAGTAACCAGATATCTTGTTTTGGGTAATTAGGTGTAACTAAAAGATTTGGAAAGATGACCTTATTTTTTAATATAAGGTGAGCTCCTCCTCAGGGGATGGGGCCGAAAACATCTTGAACTTTGCTTGTATATTCATGTCAAGTTGAGTAAAAGATCAAGGATGGTGGATTTTTGAAGGCATTCATGGTTTAGTGTAAGAGATATTTCTATTACATTTTATGGATGAATTGAATTGTAGAATTCTTTCTATTCACGTGAAATTATTTATCTTGTTGCGAGATCAATATGATTAGTTCTTTGATTGGTCATTAATAAGGTATGGGAATGTATAAAAAAATATTTTTAAATAATTATTTGTTTTAAAAAAAAATTTAATGCAATTGAAATCATATAAATTACTGAGTTAAAGAATTATTTCTTAAGATTAAATAATTCATTATTCACTATCATTGTTTTAATTCTCCTAGCTAGGATAAGTTATACTATTTTTTAAATTCTTTTATTTTATTTTCAACAAATTTCTTAGAGTGGAAAATTGGGCCCACATTTCAGTTGGAGTTTTCCATTCCAAATGAGAGTGAGTCTAATTGGGATTCACCATCAAGCAACTCTCCCCTTTGTTGACTAGATTATTTTTCCCACGTCAACAGGTTCTAAGTTGGATTGTTGATCATAATACCATTATCTTGATTCAAGAAATTGCATTCTCTATTGATTTGCATAGCCTCTCTTATAAACATCTTAGATTAACGAGTCATCAACCTTAGCAAGAACCTTGTCGATTTTCAATATATATGTGATGAATAGTGACTTGGTAATGACATGAGAAGGTTGTGAGTTGAGTGACTTCACTCCATATTCGTACTATGCTCTTTTATTCTTACTTGTGTTTAACACCTGATATCTCCAATATATGACCTACCACATGAGGAAGTAACTTTACAAACATATTTTTGTAATGAATGGTATATTTGATTCTCAACATATGTTAGCTTGTTTCTTATTGTATTAGACTAAGCTAGGATATTTTTTTATGCTTCTTTCTAAGAATTCTCACCAATTTCTCACTAATTCCGTCTTTGGGGAAAATTATTTTATGTTAATCAATCATTTTTTATAACCATTTTTTTTAAAATATTTCTTCCAAATAATTTTTATATGCTTCCTTCTTAGAATTCTCACCAATTTGTCATTAGTTCCTTCAGGAAGAATTATTTTATGTTACCGAATCATTCTTTATAACCATTATTTTAAAATATTTCTTTAAAATAGTTTTTATATGCTTCCTTTTAAGAATTCTCACCATTTTGTCACTAGTTCCTTCTATATAACAACTCAGAATTATTTTATGCTAACCAATGACTCTTTGTAACTTTTTTTTTAAGACTTCCTTGAAGTGATGTGTTGTTTTAATAATTTAGTATTTTGTCTAATAAAATTTATGTTGCAAATTCCATCCATATACAGTAACGACCCCATCGTTATGAATACAAGCGACTCAACGCAAAAGCAAATATTTTTTTTTAAGTAGGAAGACCACAACGACAACAGTTAAACAAAACAACTTGGCGATGAACACAATGCACGCAGATCAGGCAACAGAAAACCATGACTCAACATACTAGCACATCATGCAACTGGACGAAACATGTGATAACCAATAGACAGATAAATATGACTACCTGCTCGACACAAGCAAGACAATGCCTACAAGCTAAAGGAAAACATAAACAAACCCGACACAATGGCTTCAACGACTAGTAACTAGAAACCTCTATGACGCGCAAAACCAAACACATTAAGGCATTACAACCAAGTACCAACATCCATTACAATGAACAATATGCCCACATCGGGAAGCACAAGACTCCGGCCAGGTTATCATTTGCATCTATCCGTCAGGGCACGTAATGATCCCCTCATCAGGAATCATGTCGTCACAAGGCGATAGGCGTGACATTGATCATGGTGCAACATAACATATCTATAACTTTAACCCAAGATAAATACCTCACGCTAGGAGACTGAATCATCTGTCAATAAATACACGAAGACTATACCCAAGCACCCAAGCAACAAGTCGACAAGACGCAAGGTGACATCAGTCAAATTAAATTGCGCAACTAACCGAATGATTTCTTGTTTTATTATGAGGCCCCTTTTTAGGAAGTCTCCCACACTGTAAAACAAAATAATTGAATAATATCTAAAAATTCATGTGCACGAATATTCTATTTTAATTCTACATATAGTAGAATGTTAATTGAAAGATAGCTTACTCATATGTGATACAAGAAATTAGCACTTACATTTTGTTATGCCAAATTAGTGTTTACCATCATAAACAAAGTAAAGTAATATATTAAGAACATGAATTAAAGGGGTTTTCTTTTTGGATTAAAGAGAACTTCCACCTCATCTTATCAGTCAGTTTAAAATTGTTGTCCAGAAATCATTATGTTATCTAACAACAATATGTTAACTAACAATATCGCTATCTAAAGACAATATGCCAACTAACAACAATATGCTAACTAACAATGCTATATAACAACATGCTATCAACGATAAATTCACTGTCTAAACAGTGGATAAATTCGTTGTCTAATAAAATCATTATCTAATAAAAATGTTGTCTAATAAAATTCGTTGTCAGACAACCAATATTGTTGCCTATTAATAAATCCATGTCTAACATAATAGCCCTGTCTATTAATATTGTTGTCAACAATAATTATCGCTATCCATTATTAAACGTTGTCTAGAAATGATAACTTTGTCTAACACATATCGCTATCGATGAAAAACACAGTCTATATACAAATTGTTGTCTATATATAAATGGTTGTCAGGCATTGATGTTTCTGTCGAACGAATATATCACTAACTCTTAAGAAGTGGTTGTCTAGAAATATTTTTATGTTGTCTAAGATATCGTTGTATATCAAGGATTTCCTGTCTAACAATTTTATATTACTATCCATTAATAATGATTCACTGTCTAACAATATTATATTATTATTTAACAATGAATCATTCTCTAACAATATTATATTGCTATCCATTAATAACATCCATCTAGAATTGATATTGTTGTCCCATAATAATAATTATGTCCATTAATATTCATTGTCAATCCATGCCAATGCCAATCCATTCAAATTCCAATCCATTCAAGTGTTATTCAATGCCAATCCATTCAATCACTATTAAATGCCAATACATTCAATGCCAATCCATTCAATCAATATTCAATGCCAATCCATTCATTCACTATCAATCACAGTGGTAAGAGTTGGGTGAATTCGTGGTGTCAAAGCTGGGTAAATCGCCCAGAAAACCGTGGGGAAAAAGGTTGTTTAATATTCCATAAATCGTGATGAAAATGTGGTGTAAAAACACCCAGAAAAATGCCCAGGTATATGAAGAACATTTACTATTGATAGACTGATCATTTATGCAAGAATATAATGATTATAACATCCAGTGCAGAAGGTATGAATATTCCCGAATTTGCCCAGGTATGAAGAACATTTACTAATGACATACATAACATTTATGCAGGAATGTATATTTAATTTCAACTCTTAGAATTTACAAACTTCGTGGGTGAGAATCAAGTCTAAACCTTACTATAATGTGTGGCAAAAGAGAGTTTCAATCAAATGTTGTCATCCATTTTCATATTTCACTCAATATGATAAAAAAAACATGAGATGAAGAAAAATCATAACAATGGAGATATCAATAACTGAGGCGAACAATAATTCCATAATATCCATTCCTCCATTCCATTTGCATTGGTTATATAGAAATTTATGAGACAATTCTTCACATAATTAATACTGGAATTGAATTTAACAATTTTAAAATTTCTAGTAGATTTCCACTCGTTCTACAAAATTTTGAAATAGATCAAGAACATGATTATTATCGCATCAACCAAGGAATATTTCCATACATGTTTAATATACAATTAAACCATTATTACACAATATAAAACTACAAATCAAATACCCAATAATGGAAATACTCACAGATTAAAATTGATTTAAGGAAAATACATGATAATGAAAATACTCACATGCAGTGGATTCCGTCAATAAAAACATAGAGGAAGGATAGTTTGGATCCCTAGGAATTTACACAAATCGTAGAGTAAGAAGAGGAAATTTTGGTTGTACACAGTAAGGAATTTTCTAGGCAAAGAAAGGATCCAACAGTTATTATCTATGCATAGGAAAGAAGGGCATTTAAATCTCAGTCTTAAACACCAGAGTGAAGAAAGACGATTAGGCTCCTGGCCGACTGCTCAGGCACAAACTAATAACTTAAGGATAAGGGATAAAAGTTAAACAAATTATTTTTCTTCATATTAAATCAATAAAAACAAACGCAGAGAAGTCATTGCAATCAAAGTTTGGGTTCGCCATGGGAAATCAATTCGAAATACAATGAGCATAAGGCTGGGATGACTTTAATTTCTCTGATCAAATGTTGGGCTCATCAAGACAAGTTATTGAAATATAAAATGAAATATCTGGATAGTGTGACGTTGATTAAACATAAACCTTAACACAGTATAAGTACATTATTGAAGGCGCGGGAAAAATATTTAAAACACCATTCAATACAAATATACACATGCATACCATAGTCAAATGCGAAAGCTCCGAGTCGTTGTCCACGCGCGCTCCGTCCAACTCCTTCTTGTCGACCGATGTGACCTCACTGGTACCTCCCAGCCAATGTTAGGGGTACTCCTCTTCCCCCTGAGCCCCCCGAGCCGCAAAGGGTCCACGCACACAATACCAGAGAATGCTAGTACCCAGCTTGCCTCGTAAGGTCAAGATACCCCTCATTACCCAAGCTGGATATCCCAACTCCCACAAGAGAAAGTTCAGTCAAGATAAAATTTCAGCAGCATAACATTACACAAAAATATGTGATCCATACTCCTCCTCCATCCTTTTATAGAGTTTTCAAGCAATTAGTTTCCCCAAATTCTCATTAAATACCATTTTCATTTAATTAATTTCCAAAACCCTCCCCCGTACACATGTTGCTCGATCCCCTAGTTGCACCAGAAAATACAATTTTATTAATTAATTAATTATTCTTATTTCCCTCACCCACCTAAAGCATTCCTAAAAACGCTCCTCGTTGTCCCAATATTCCCTTACAATTCTTAAATGACTTACGCCTTACTTAATTCCTAGTTGATTTCATAAATAGAAAGTTCCAAAGGCTAGATTCCTTACTAAGTTAGACATTCAACGTTTTCTTTAAGTTTCCCTTTTCCCTTAAGTTTCCTTTTTCTTTTAAGTTCCCCCCTTTTTCCTATTTAACTAAAAATCAATGTAGCAAGTGTAGATAAAATAATCATTTACCCCAATCACCCCCATGGCATATCAAATATGCATTATTACTATTTCCAAGCTCTGGTATTCTGGTAGAGGAATTAATAATAATATTTTAAGTAATAATGCACTTGGGTTTTTTTGAACTGCCAGGGTTTGGAGCAACTACAAGCTAGGGTTAGGAGATCGCGGGCATAGCAGAGGACAACATGACCACCAAAGGGGGGGGTAATGGAACTCTCTCATACAAGCAGGTAGTGGTGGACAGGGGGAAAGGGACAAGAGGCATAGGTTTCAAGGCACGAATGAAAAGCACCTCGGGATTAGACCTAGAAAAGAGTCAGGAAAGGAACCAGGGAAAAAGAGATTGCATGGGGGAAGAAGCTAGAGAAACTTAGAATGTTTCGCAAGAAACAGTGAGACCCAATGGGGCAGAAGGGCATAACCCGTGTAAACCTAAAACAACAATGATACCCAAGGTAATCTCGGAGGACCCGCAAACGCAACTCTACAAGGACCAAATGAAGACGCATGTGCTAATCTGCAAGTTTATGGGTTTGTGGCCCATAGAAAGAACGTTGCATAACTCAATTAAATATCACTGGAAGCCAAGCGGAGAAGTGGAGCTCCACCTGGGCTCGAAATGTTTTTTCACAGTGGTATTCATGAACCTGGAAGACAAGGATAGGGCCTTTGAGGGGGGGGCATATTTCCACGCCTCAGCAGGACTGCACATGTGACCTTAGAAGGAAAACTTCTCCCTAGAAAAAGAGACTTTCAAAATGTACCTATCTGGCTGAGATTTTACTCCCTATAGTTAGATTACTGGCTACCCTCTACCTTCGAAGCAATAGGGAATAAAATAGGAAAATTTGTGAAGACTTCATAAGCCACCCTAAAAGGGAGATATACATCCTATGCAAGAATATGCATAGAGATGGATGTTTCGGGAGCACTCCCAGAAGCCATAAGTCTGAAATTCAGGGATGTGGAATGGATAAAAAACATAGACTATGAGAAGATCCCCTTCAGATGCAGAAGATGCCACAAACATGGACACCTAATCAGAGAATGTCCTCTCAATAAAAAACAAGAAGCGGAAAGCACCAAACCACAGAAGGATGAGGATGGGTTTATAAAGATGAAACACAGAAACAAAGCTAATAAGAAACCAAGTAAAACCCCAACAGGGAGAAACCCGGAAGCCAAGAATAGAACAAAAGGACAGGACAAAACCAACAAAGGGACAGAAGGAGGAAAGGAATCGGCAAAAGCTCGGGAAGCCAGAGAACAAGCAACAAATGAACAGGGGGGTAGCACAACTCCTATGGACGGAGGAACCAGAGATGCCAACACCCCCATGCAGGAAGCAGATGGAGATGCAGACATGACCCCAAGCGAAGTTGGCATGGAGGAACCTGATCTCAGAGACCTTGTGTAAAGGGAAGGGATAGATCTCCCAAACATATTGGAACAATTGAAGAGGCGGGGAGTAGACAATGTACCAATGGAGCAACTATCCCGCATCCAATACCTATTCCTCCTAAGGGAGGAAGCCAAATTCAGAGGGCTCAAGCGCACACATGGGGAGATAGGAAACCTAGGAATCAAAGTTGGCAAGGGACAACCACATCTCTCACCCAAGCATACGAGAAGGAAAAAAGGTAGGAAATCAAACAGTGTATCCCTACAGGAGCTCGGAGCGCTGCTGATAAACTCAGGTAAGATCAATAAGATCTTCCCCAACCCCCTCCACATGTTTAAATGAATATTATAACATGGAATATAATAGGCCTAAACAACCAACGAAAGCAGAGAATCCTCAAAAGTAGACTCAGGAAAGAACAACCGGACCTCTATTTCATCCAAGAGACAAAATGCACTACAAACAAAATGGAAACGATCAGCAAAAAACAAAGGAGAAAGTACAAGATGGTGGTGGTCGAAGGACAACAGATGGCAGGAAGTATTCTCACCTTGTGGAACCCACAAGTGATGAGCCTAATAGTAGACGAAGCTACCAAACACACACTTTTGGTTAGCATGCAAATCATTGGAAATACGAAGGTGATTCAGTGCACCAATGTGTATGGACCTCAGATGCTAGAGGAAAAGAGAAGAATGATTCTAGACCTAGAAGACCTAAAAACCTGATCCAACAACCTCCATTGGATCCTGGCAGGGGACTTCAACATCATCATTTCACTTGCAGAGAAAAAAGAAGGTATTGGAATATTGGATAGAGATGCAGAAGACTTCTCAATGTTCATAGACATAGCGGAGATGGTGGACATCAAAACTAACAATGGATAGTTCACCTGGAACAATAAACAGATGAATAAACATCAGGTAGCGACAATACTAGACAGATTCTTGGTGTCAGAGTCTATCATTCTACAGGGGTTAACCTTAGACTGCAACATCCTCCCATGGGGAGGTTCTGTTCACTGGTCAATCCAAATGGAACCAGACTTCCAAACCACACCAAAGAATAGACCTTTCATATTTGAGAAATTTTGGATCGAACACCCCACTTTCAAGGAGAATATCAAATAGTGGTGGTGGGAGGAACAACCATAGCAAGGGACAAGAATGTTCAAACTCTATAAGAAACTAAATCACATCAAATATAATCTCAAGGAGTGGAACAAGTAAATCTTTGGAAATATAAACCAAGAGAAAACAAATATTGAAGACAAAATGAGAAAACTCCAGGAAATATGCATAGCCGAGGGCTACACAGAGGATCGAAAAAAGGAAGAGATCCATATGACCCAGGAATGGGAAGCTAGATGCCAATAGGAAGAAACTCTTTGGCGAAAAAAGTCACGAATCATATGGCTAAGGGAAGGTGAGTGGAGCACCAAGTTTTTTCATAGAGCAACCATTGCCAGAAGAAACCACAATAAAATCCTGAAAATTAAGGATCAGGATGGGATCGAGAGAGAATCCCACAAGGAGATTGAAAATACTCTGGTAAACCACTTCCATGGGATAGCCCAAGAACCCAACAAAGACAGAATGGAGACCATCCAAAGGATAACTCAGCACATCCTTCGTCTATTCACCGAGGAACAAAATAACAACTTAAACAAACCCATAGCTATGGAGGAAATTGACCAAGTGATCCAGGAGATTCCCAATGGGAAGGCCCCAGGCCTAGATGGTTTCACAGTGGAATTTTTCAAATCTTGTTGGGAAGTGGTCAAACATGACATTTATAGGGTAGTGGAGGACTCCATATGGACAACCTCCATTTTCAAAGCACTAAATTATACAATGATTACTCTAATCCCCAAAGAAAATGAAGCTAGGAACCCTGACCGATACAGACCCATAGCTCTATGCAATGTGGTTTACAAGATAATCTCCAAAGTCATAGGCAATAGATTGAAACCCCTCCTACCCACACTAATTTCACAAGAACAGGCAGGTTTCGTGGAAGGAAGAAAAATCATGGACAACATCATCCATGCCCACGAACTAATCCACACTCTAAAAATTTAGAGGAGAGGGGGGGAATGATAATACAATTGGACCTAGCAAAATATTTTGACAAAATTAGCTGGCACTACATGGTCAAGACTCTAGAAGCCTTTGGTTTCACCTAGCACTGGATCAACTGGATTTTCAACCTAGTTTCCATGACAAGTTACTCGCTCCTAATAAATGGAGCCCCAACTAAACCTTTCTGGCCTACGAGAGGCATCTGACAAGGAGACCCACTTTCCCCCTTCATTTTCATTCTGATGATGGAAGGTCTTAGTCGAAGCATAAAAAGCGCAACAGTAGCAGGAGAAATAACAGGCATCAAACCCTTCGAAAACTGCCCTACTTCCACACACCAACAGTTCGTGGACGACACCTTACTCCATGACACACCCACAGTCAAGGAAGAAAAATCTTATAAAAGAATCTTAGAATATTTTGGGGAAGCCTCGGGGGCTAAGATCAACCACTCCAAATCTATGATCTACTTCTTCAACACCAACCCAACAATCCAAAGAAAACCGGCCAATATTTTGGGTTTTGAATGCAAAACACTCCCAACCAAGTACTTGGGAATTCCCCTAACAGACAAAGCATACAAAATGTCAACATGGGAGGGAGTGATCAACAATTTGCAAGAGAGGGTGAAAAATTGGATGTATAGATCCCTCAATCTGGCTGGGAGACTTATATTGACCAAGTTCATTTTCCAAGCAATTCCAACCTATATGATGTCTGTATTTCCAGCCCCCAAAGAAATACTACAAAAACTAAGAAACATCCAAAGGGACTTCTTATGGCACATAGAGGAAACAAAGAAAAAATGGGCCCTAGTGGTCTGGGAGAAGATCTAAAAACCAAAAAGCAAAGGTGGTATGGGGCTACAAGACCCACAAGTACCCAACGACGCATACGGGGAGAAACTCTGGTGGCGATGGGTCAAAGAAACTTCTACACCGTGGGTAAACCTATGGAAGGACAAGTATGCCCTGGACATAAACGATCAGGACCGAATCTGCTTTAGGGGCACCAGGGAGGGATCAACCATCTGGAATCTAGCTTGGCACAACAAAACTTGGATCCAGACACACATCTTTTGGGAAGTGAGGAATGGAAAAACAACCAGATTCTGGGAGGATGCTTGGCAACAAGAACCCAAAATGGAAAATTTGAGTAGGGAGGAACTCCAACAGGACATGACTGCGCAAGGAAAAACCAGAGTCTACCATTACTGGAAACAGGAAACAGATCAAAACAGATGGAGAATTTGGGACAATCTCATTTTTCAAAATAGAGAACGAACCGCAACAAGCGTGAAAGCAATGGAGGAGGAACTGGGGAAAAGGAAAATTGAAGTCTCAGAAGAAGAGGACTAATTGAGATGGGGACAAAAAGATGACGGTGAATTCAACTTGAAATAAGTCTGACATTACATCATGGACCAGGACCAAGAAGATCTAGTGCAACAATGGGATAAGCTTTGGAACAACCGCCAATGGCCAAAAATTAAAATTTTCAAATGGTTAGTACTTCACAACTGAATCCTAACTTGGGAAAACCTAAGGAAAAGGGGATTTATCTGCCCATCACAATGCCACCTCTGTCAAGCTAAGGAAGAAACAATGAATCATATCCTCGACGAATGCAACTACACATCAGAGATCTAGGACTGGGAAGCAGGTATCTTTCGACGGTCTAATAGGATCTGAGGTAACATCTGCGCAACCATCAATAAATAGAATGAGAATTACAGTGAAAATGAAGAGGTGAACCTCTGTTGGACTCTCATTCCAGGGATGATCATATGGGAAATATGGAGAGAAAGGAACCAACGCATCTTTAGGAACGAAAGCTGGCTGGAAGGGAAACTCAAGGAAACAATAATCTCCTTGATAAGAGAAACGATGCAGAGCCGCAACTGCCAGATGGGAAGACCGCAACTCGCAGGCCACGACTCCCGAATCCTAGATGTTTTTCACCTGAAATATGGGCGCAACCAAACTCAATTAAGGCGACCACTGCAAATCCACATAGGTGAGCGCAATTGGAATCCCCCTCCAACAGGGTCCTTCAAGTTGAATTTCGACGGGGCATCAAAAGGAAACCCATGAATGAAAAGAATGGGAGGAGTAATCAGGGATAGTGATGGAAACATAATTCAGCTATACGTTGGGAGTATGGGAAACTCAACCAACAACGTCGTGGAATTTGGAGCACTAGAGACCGGTCTCGAGATCCTAAGTTGAGAAAGGATGACAAACACCATCATGGAAGATGACTCCACGCTAGTTATCAACACAATGAAGAGACTCCAAAATGGCACCAGAGTGGGAAAAATTCAGAGGCACTGGCACTTAGCACACTCCCTACAAAAAATCCAAGAGAATCTGCGGATGATGAATACAGTGGATTTGCGCTGGGTACGCAGGTCAGCAAATGGACTGGCGGACAGAATCGCTAATGAGGGGGTTAGCAAGGAAGGACCAGAACTAGACACTACCTGGAGTAACATCCCAAATAGTCAGTTTAGAACAGAGTGCATCCAACTTGCGACAAAAGACCGTGACGGTAGCCTAAGTATGAATGACCACACTGAGGAAGGAGATGTAAGGCTAACAGGTGGGCACGAAGGATCTAGGAAAAACAGATTTCCCATCACTCGATCACAAGTTACAATGCAGAATCAAACCACACAGCAGACAGGGGTATGGCACCAAGGTCCTGTCAATAGGAGGAAGTACAAGGGTAGTTCATGGGAAGGCAGAGAAGGTAATCAGCAGGTAGCCAATGACGAAGGGAAAAAGGTGTTACCATGGACAAGTATGGATACACCTCACCCAAGTACAGGTACAAGGAGTAGCATAGTTGTTTGTACAACGTGCAGGGGCAAGGGATGGCGCAGGGGTTACAGTCGGGTCATCATGAGCACACATACTGAGACAGGGAATAAGGATCGAAAGGTACACCACTATGGGCAGACCATGATTGCTAGGATGAGCCCTCAGCTGGGGAAACCCCATAAGAGAATAAGCACCACGAACAGATATAGATAGGAAAAGAGTAACTGCAGGAACTACCACATAAACTAGGGATGTGTAGATAGGAACAGGAGGAGACTCCAAGGAAAAAACTACCATAAACTAGCATAGATGGTTCGTATGATGAAAACTCACAGTAAGAGAAGCCCCTAGGGGAAAGAACCTCTGACAAGCCCCCAGAGGATTACAAGGATGGAACAAGAGGCCAGAGAATCCATGGGAACCTTTCATATGTTGGTTGAACCAAAGGGAAAAGCGATCATCACCAGGCAGGAAAAAGAAATCAACACTAAATGCAAGGGTAAAGCTTGGAAGGAACTGATTTAGGAAGAAGACTGGATAAGGGACCCAGGAGCCACATAGCCTAGAGTAACCCTCTACCACAAAATGATGGAGGAGGCGTGGCAAACAAAGATGTTAATAGACAAGATGAGATCTGAAAGGACATATGCCAGTCAGAAGGATAACATGGACCACAAAAAACTGCTTACAGAGATCCTGGGTCGCATCAACAACCTGGAGGCCAGTACAAAATGGCTAGATGAGGACCAGAGGGACTAGAAGGAGAAGATGGAGCGAATGGCAGCCCAATTCTACCTATACTTGTGCTACGTCCATCACATGGACATCACCAGTGGAATGGAGCCTCAGCCTGTATCAGAAAGACTCGCATGATGGTCCAGCTGGATGAGAACAAGGATAGGAAGGATGAAGGCAAAAAACATCTCATCATCCTGGACTACCGCTGGGTCGACAACTAGTCAAGTCTTGTTTCTCAGCGTATGGTCAACATCCTTTTATATGTTGTGTCTTTTTACATATATGTTTTTCTCTATCTCTTCAAAAATGATATGGTAGGGTTGGACTGATTTCCCAAGGTGGTGGCCCAGCCATACCCCTCTGCTTTCTTAGAAAACACAACTCCCAAACCCCTGTTCTTGTTTTCGTTTTGGCAGATCAAGGAGTCCCCCCTCTTTTTGTACCATAATCTCTTTTAGTAATACAGGAATCTACACTCACTTACAAAAAAAAACAAAACATTTACCCTCTTTTCTTTTTTTTAACTAAAAATTAATTTAGCAAATGTAGATAAAAACAACCATTTACCCTCTTTTCTTTTTAACTAAAAATTATATTAGCAAATGTAGATAAAAACAACCATCACCCCTTTTTTAAAAAATTTAATCCTTCATTATAGTTTTTACTTTAATAATTAAAGTTTGAATTTCTTTACCCCCTTCTTGTTATATGTCTAATTATTTTTGTTCAGAGGTTTTGCTTAGACCTAGGTTTTAAATTCACTAGGCTGGGCGAAATTTTTAATGGAAAATTTGTTTTTAACTTTACTTAACATATCATTCATTTTAAGGTCGACTAGGTCCTAAGGAGGCATAGTTTTCTAGGCACTAGGTTTATTCACTTACCAGTTAAAATCGCGACGTGCCCTTCAGGACGCACTACGTGCTCCAACGGTGCCACTCGCTTCTTTCAGTTTTCCTTGCGTGGCGTTCCCTTCAATACAAACTATGTTCTCCAAGAGTTCCACTTGCCTATTTTCATTTTATTTATGCGATGTGATCTTCAAGACACACTACGTGCTCTAAGGGTTCCACTCGCCTCTTTCTATTTTATTTGCATGATGTGCCCTTCAAGACGCTCTACGTGCTCCAAGGGTGCCACTCGCCTCTTGACTGAATTTGGTAGACAACAAACTCCTGGAGTCAATAGTCCGCTGGGTGAGCATGTGGGAGACTAAGGGCCTCTAAGGAATAAGGCCCCTGCCTTATTGCATGCCCCTTAGATTCATCATGAGAGACTGTCACAATCCGCTCGCATGGCATCGTGGCTCTTCTCGAACTAGGTAATTGTTAACCTATAGTTTGAGCCATGACAAGAGCTCTAGTAGGTTGTGGCAGGGTTGTTGCCACACCTCTCCCTCAATGTCTCTGGTTGTCGTGCGTGACCCCTCTACTCCAAATGTGAGTCTGGTCGACAAGCTATTGTCATACGACATCCATCAATGAATCATGTCAGCAACAATAACCAATCATCATAACATCTAATCATATGTACATATGTCACATAAACAACATTCAACCCTAACAGTCCACTCCCTGACTCGATCTGAAGTCCAAGGGGTTTCACTGATGCCTCTGCATACTCAATGTCCAGAGTCCTGCACACTCAGGAGAACCCAGTCAATAGCACCTGTCTATGTAAATACAACAAAATGACATATCATGAAATCCACAATATCTACTAATCATAATCTAAACAACCAATAGTATCATAACCCGAATCACTTGCACGCAAGTGTCCTCAAAGAGTAAGTTCGCTCAATGTGTGCAAGAGCAAGATGTTACGTACACCCCCTCTTTTTTTAAACTTCGTCCTGAAGTTTCACAGTATGTAAGTGTCGAAATAAAGTGTCTCGGAATATCATAGTTCTAGCTATCAAACAAAAATGGAAACTGCTGACGCATATCATATGTGTCCTCCCAGGTCGTCGAGTGCGGACTATAGTTGTCCTACTGGACCTTGACCTGATCAATTGTTCGACGTCGTAGCTGTTGAATGCGATGGTCCAGGATGTGGATCGGCTCTGTCGTGAGCACACCCTCGTCCGATACCTATAAGAAACTCATGTCAACAACATGTGTAGGATCACAAACATAATGTCTCAAAACAGAGACTTGAAAGACATCATGCATATGCCTCAAGGATTAGGCAAGGATAGTCAATAGGCCACAGGCCCTCTATTTTCCACAATCTCATAGGATCCCAAGAACCTAGGAGAGAGTTTATCACCCTTTCCAAACTTGATTGAACTCTTATGCGGTTTCACCCACAAGAAGAATCGATCACCAACTTCATAACTACGATCGATACGACGCACATCAATATAAATCTTATGTCAATCCTACACTTCCTTTATCCTTTATCTTAGGGTTTTCATTTGGTCTTCCATTTCTTGGATTGCTTCAGGTCCCACCAAGACCCTATCCTCAAGCCAATGCCAAACTCAAGGCGTCTGACATGGTCGCTCGTAAAGAAAATTGAAAGGCTCCATCTTAATGGTGCTTTGATAACTGTTGTTATATGAAAATTCTACCAGTGGAAATAATTCTTCCCAATGCTTTTGTTGGTCCATCATGTACATGCGCAACATATCCTCCAAGATTTGTTTTTTTTAATCGATTTGTCCGTCTGTCTCTGGGTGATACGCGGTACTAAAGTTAAGTTGGGTTCCCAGGACCTCTTGGAAACTAGTCCAAAATCATCCTGTAAACACCGATCCTCTATCGGATATAATCCTCTTAGGCATGCCATGCAACCTCACAATCTCATTGATGAAAACTCTAGTTATTTCAGGTGCCTGATACGTCGTACGCACAAGAATAAAATGAGCACTCTTCGTCAAAATGTCGACTACCAAAAAAATTGAGTCGTGTCTCCTTGTCATCAGTGGAAATCTAACAATGAAATCCATCGAATAACCTCCAATTTCTATTCCGAAATAGCGTGGAGATGTAGTAATCCTATCGGATGTCTATGTTCAACCTTCACCTACTGAAATTCTATACATCTTGCCATGTAGTTGACTATGTCTTCCTTCATTCCTTCCCAGAAGAATAAGGGTTTAAAGCCTGCCATCATCTTCGTGAATCCTGGGTGAGCCATGTACACTACTCTATGAGCCTCATTTAGGATCAAACTCCTCAAATCGTCGTTGGGCAGTACGTAAATTCGACTTTTAAATTTCAATAATACGTCATTTTCCATAGTAAATCCTTGACCTCTTTGTACCAGTCATCGTCGCACTGTAAAGTTAGAATATTTTCACGTAGATTGAAGATTCGTCTAAAGAGGCATCTCTAAAAAGATGTGTGGTATCCAACTCAACACATCTAGCACTCTGATCATTGTTCCTTTTATGTAAGTAATCTCGAAATCGTACTCACTAAGCAATTCTAACCTACGTCGTTGTCACGCGTTCAGGTCGCTCTGCGTAAAGATGTGTTGTAGACCACAGTGGTCCATTTTTAGTTTGAATTTACATCCAATCAGGTAGTGTCTCCAAACTCTCAAGGCATAAACAATAGCTAACAAATCCAAATCATGCGTCGCATAGTTCTCCTCGTGCCTTCTCAACTTTCTAGATATGTAAGCGATCACTCGACTGTCTTGCATCAAGACTCCGCCTAAGCCTTCTTTGGATGTGTCAGTGCATACCAAGAAGTACACATCCATGTCAGGGAACTTTAGTATCGATATTGTCATCAACAACTCCTTGAGCCTTTGAAATTCCTCTGCACATTTCTCGGTCCAAAAAAACTTCTTGTTCTTCTTCTGCAATTCCGTATTCGGATTTTCTATCTTCGAAAAACCCTCGACGAACTGTCGATAGTATCCCACTAAAACCATGAAGCTATGCACTTCGGGGACATTCATCGGCATAGGCCATTCCATAATATCTTTGACCTTTGCGGGATCCACGACAATACCTTCACCGAAGATGACGTGCCCTAAGTGGTGGGTCTTCGATTGATAAAATGACAAGTTAGACAATTTCCCATACAATTTTTTCTCTCGCAAACACCATGGTACCAAGCGCAAGTGCTCGTCATGCTCCTCCATCGTCCGAGAGTAAATCAAAATATCGTCAATGAATACTTGGATGAACTTGTCCAAGTATTCACAGAACATCCCATTCATCCAACTCATAAATACCTCAGGGACGTTTGTCGGTCCAAAAGGTAAAACAGTAAACTTGTAATGTCGAAACCTCATCTTAAAGGCGGTCTTAGGGATGCCATCCTCCTTGATCCATAACTAGTGATACCCTGATCTCAAGTTGATTTTCGAAAACACCATCGTGTCGTTCATATGATCAAACATATCATCAATCCTTGGCAACGGATACTGATTCTTGATCATTGCCTTGTTCAATTGATGATAGTCAATGCAGAGTCTCCACGACCCATCCTTCTTCTGTATGAATATAACAGGTGCACCCCATGGTGACACACTTGGATGTATAAGTCGGTCTAGCAATTCCGTTAGTTTTATTTTCAACTCCTGTGGTCCTTGGTAAGGAGTTCGCTGTTGAGATGTTGGTCGTCAAGGTGTAGTGAAAGTGGATCCACTCTAGAAGCCACGATATCTTGGTGAATGTCTAGCTAGTGTTTGATGTTGATGCACACCAAATGACACCCGTCCTACTAGTCACACTGGATTCCTTCTCTAAGCCCCACTGATAAGCTCCTCCTCTGCTATGAGGGCCTTCTGGACAACATCATGCAAGGTTTGAGGCATCAAAATCCTAACCTTTGCACGAATGCTGACATTAAGGCCAAACAAAAACCTATTGACCTTAATTTTCTTGGTATTCAGGTGCGGAGCATACCGAAGCAGCTCCATAAAATGGGCCTCATACTCGGGCACCATATGGACGCCCTGTCGCAAGGCATTGAACTCGTTGAGTTGGCGCTCAATGAATTCCTCCAATAGATACCTCTCTCGAAACTGTTCCTTGAACATTTCCCATGACACGTCTTCGATGACCATATTCAATTGCGACAAGAGAGTCTTCCACCATAGAAGAGCACTCCCCTTCACTTGAAATACCTCCATGTAGACCTTCATGTTGGAGGTATAGTTGCGAAGTGAAAATCACATCACCATATTCTCCAACCATGCCTCGACGGCTGCGCCGTCCGGGGCACCAAAGAACTCGGGAAATTTGAACTTCTCGAGTTTGCAGTGAAAGCTACCAGTACTGACCAGAGCGCGCAGTGGACCCTCAGGGGGTGTCGGTGCCCTAGCCTTATCTCAGTACAGACGGTTTTTCCAAGCCTCAGTCAAACACCTGGAAGAACCTTGTTAGACCCAACGCATCTCGCGCAGAATATTGCTCATGTTCAAGACATGTTCTTCTCCTTGGGGGTTGGACCCCTCTGGTGCAGGTGCTACTGGAGGTGTCATGCCTCCTCCCCTGACACCACGTTTTGAACCTTCACGACATCCTCTAAAAATAAGTGACTCATGGACCGGTTAAAGTTTTAATTAGCGCTAATTGATTAATTTAAGTGTATAATTCAGTGGAAGGTGTGGCTATCCACAGTCGCATGGTTGAACACGCTCTAATACCATAAGTAATGACCCCTTTCTTATGACTACAAGAGACTCAACGCAAAAGAAAATATTTTTTTTTTAAGCAGAAAGGCCACAACGACGACAACAGTTAAACAACGTAACTTGACGACGAACACAACGCACGCAGATCATACAACATACAACCACGACTCAACATACTATCACATCATGCAACTGGATGGAACATGCAATAATCAATAGGCAGATAAAAATGACTACCCGCCTGACATAAGTAAGACAATGCCTACAAGCTAAAGGACAACATCAAAAACCCCGACACAACGACTTCGAAGAACAGTAACTAGAAACGTCTATGGCTTGCAAAACCAAATGCATTAAGGAATTACAACCAAGTACCAACATCCATTACAATGAATAATGTGCCCACCTCGGGAACAAGAAGACTCCGACCATGTTATCATTCACATCGATCCATCATGGGGCGCAATGATCCCCTCATCAGGAATCATTCCGTCACAAGGCGATAGGTATGAAAGTAACCATCGTGCAACATAACATATCTATACCTTTAACCCAAGACAAATCCCTCACGCTAGGAGACCGAATCATCTGTCAATAAATACACGAAGACTACACCCAAGCACCCAATCAACAAGTTGACAAGACCCAAGGTGACATCACTCAAATTAAATTTTGCAACTAACCGAAGGATTTCTTGTTTTCTTATGAGGCCCCTTTTTAGGAAGTCTCCCACACTATAAAACAAAATAATTGAATAATATCTAAAAATTCATGTGCACGGATATTCTATTTTAATTCTCCATATAGTAGAATGTTAATTGAAAGCTAGATTACTCATATGTGATACAATAAATTAGCACTTACATTTTATTATGCCAAATTAGTGTTTACCATCATAAACAAGGTAAAGTAATATATTAAGAACATGAATTCAAGGGGTTTTCTTTTTGGATTAAAGAGAACTTCCACCTCATCTTATCAGTCAGGTTAAAATTGTTGTCCATAAATCATTATGCTATCTAACAACAATACGCTAACTAACAATATCACTATCTAACGACAATATGCCAACTAACAACAATATGCTAACTAACAATACTATCTAACAACATGCTATCAACGATAAATTCATTGTCTAAACAACAGATAAATTTGTTGTCTAATAAAATCACTATCTAATAAAATTTGTTATCTAATAAAATCACTATCTAATAAAAACATTGTCTAATAAAATTCGTTGTCATACAATAAATATTGTTGCCTATTAACAAATCCATGTCTAACATAATATCCATGTCTATTAATATTTCTGTCAACAATCATTATCGCTATCCATTATTAAATGATGTATAGAAATGATAACTTTGTCTAACACATATCACTATCGGTGTAAAAACCCAGTATGTATACAAATTGTTGTCTATATATAAATGGTTGTTGAGCATTGATGTTTTTGTCCAATGAATATATCGCTAACTGTTAAGAAGTGGTAGTATAGAAATATTGTTATGTTGTCTAAGATATCACTATATATCAAGGATTTCATGTCTAACAATTTTATAGTACTATCCATTAATAATGATTCACTGTCTAACAATATTACATTATTATTTAACAATGAATCATTGTCTAACAATATTATATTGCTATCCATTAATAACGTCCATCCGAAATTGATATTGTTGTCCCATAATAATGATTTTGTTCATTAATATTCAATGTCAATCCATGCCAATGCCAATCCATTCAAATGCTATTCAATGTCAATCCATTCAATCGCTATTCAATGCTAATACATTCAATGCCAATCCATTCAATCACTATTCAATGCCAATCCATTCAATCGCTATCAATCGTAGTGGTAAGGGCTGGGTGAATTCGCGGTGTCAAAGATGGGTAAATCACCTAGAAAACTGTGGGGAAAAAGGTTGTTTAATATTCCATAAATTGTGGTGAAAATGTTGTGTAAAAATTCCTATAAAAACTCCCAGGTATATGAAGAACATTTACTATTGACAGACTGATCATTTATGTAGGAATATAACGATTATAACAGCCAGCGTAGAAGGTATGAAGATTCGTGAATTCGCCCAAGTATGAAGAACATTTACTAATGACAGACAGAGCATTTATGCAGGAATATAGATTTAATTTCAACTCTTGGAAATGACAAACTTCATGGGTGAGAATCAAGTCTAAACCTTACTGTAATGTGTGCCAAAAGAGAGTGTCAATCAAACATTGTCATCCATTCTCATATTTCACTCAATACGATAAAAAAAACCTGAGATGAAGAAAAATTATAACAATGGAGGTATCAATGACCAAGGAGAACAATAATTCCATAAGAGCCATTCCTCCATTCCATTTTTATTGGTTATATAGAAATTTCTGAGACAATTCTTCACATAATTAATACTGGAATTGAATTTAACAGTTTTAAAATTTCTAGTAGATTTCCACTCCTTCTACAAAATTTTGAAATAGATCAAGAACATGATTATTATCATATCAGCCAAGGAAAATTTCCATACATGTTTAATATACAATTAAACCATTATTACACAATATAAAACTACAAATCAAATACCCAATAATGGAAATACTCACAGATTAAAACTGATTTAAGGGAAATACATGATAATAAAAATACTCACAGGCAGTGGAATCTGTCAATAAAAATGTAGAGGAAAGACAGTTCGGATCCCCAGGAATTTACACAAATCACAGAGTAAGAAGAGGAAATTTTTGTTGTACACAGTAAGGAATTTGTTCGGCAGAGAATGGATCCGACAATTCTATGCAAAGGAAAAAAGGGCATTTAAATCTCAGTCTTAAACACCAGAGTGAAGATGGTCAATTAGGCTCCTAGCCGACTACTCATGCATAGAATAATAACTTAAGGATAAGGGACATAAGTTAAACACACTTTTTTTCTTTGTATTAAATCAATAAAAACAAACGCAGAGAAGTCGTTGCAATCATAATTTGGGTTCACCATGGGAAATCAATTAAAATACAACGAGCATAAGGCTAGGACGACTTTAAGTTCTCTGATCAAACGTTGGGCTCATCAAGACAAGTTGTTGAAAGATAAAATGAAATCTTTGGATAGTGTGACATTGATTAAACATAAACCTTAACACAGTAGAAGTAAATTACTGAAGGCGTAGGAAAAATATTTAAACTACCATTCAATACAAATATACACATGTGTACTGTAGCCAAATGCAAAAGCTCTGATTCATTGTCCTGGACGCGCTCCGCCCAACTCCCGCTTGCCGACCGATGTGACCTCACCGGTACCTCCCATCCAATGCTAGGGGTACTCTTCTTCCCCCTGAGTCCCCCGAGCCACAAAGGGACCACGCACACAATACCATAGAATGCTAGCACCCAACTCGTCTCGCAAGGTCGAGCTACCACTCATTACCTGAGCTAGATATCCCAACTCCCACAAGAGAAATTTCAATCAAGATAAAAGTTCAGTAGCGTAACGTTATGCAAAAAGATGTGATCCATACTCCTCCATCCTTTTTATAGAGTTTTCAAGTAATTAGTTCCCCCAAATTCTCATTAAATTCCTTTTTCATTTAATTAATTTCGAAAAACCTCCCCCATACACATGTTGCCCGATCCCGTAGTTGCACCAGAAAAATACATTTTTATTAATTAATTAATTATTCCTATTTCCCTCACCCAACTAAAGAATTCCCAAAAATGCTCATCGGTGTCCCAATATTCCCTTACAATTCTTAAATGACTTACGTCTTACTTAATTCCTAGTTGAGTTCATAAATAGAAAGTTCCAAAGGCTAGATTCTTTACTAAGTTAGACATTCAACTTTTTCTTTAAGTTTCCCCCTTTTCTTTAAGTTTTTTTTTTTTTCCTTAAGTTTCCTTTTTCTTTTAAGTTTCCCCCCTTTTTGTATTTAACTAAAAATCAATTTAGCAAGTGTAGATAAAATAACCATTTACCCCCTTTTCTTTTTTTTTTAACTAAAAATTAATTTAGCTAATGTAGATAAAAACAACCATTTACCCTCTTTTCTTTTTAACTAAAAATTGAATTAGAAAATGTAGATAAAAACAACCATTACCCCTTTTTTAAAATTTAATTTTTCATTATAATTTTTACTTTAATAATTAAAGTTTGAATTTCTTTACCCCCTTCTTGTTATATGTCTAATTATTTTTGTTCATAGGTTCTGCTTAGACCTAGGTTTTAAATTCACTAGGTTGGGTGACATTTTTAAGGGAAACATTGTTTTTAACTTTACTTAACATATCATTCATTTTAAGGCTGAATGGGTCCTAAGGAGGCATAGTTTTCTAGGCACTAGGTTTATTAACTTACCAGTTAAAATCACGACGTGCCCTTCAGGATGCACTACGTGCTCCAAGGGTGCCACTCACCTCTTTCTGTTTTCCTTGTGCGACGTGCCCTTCAAGACGCACTACGTGCTCCAAGGGTGTGACTCGCCTCTTTTCGTTTTATTTGCGTGACATGCCCTTCAAGAATCACTACGGGATCCAAGTGTGCCACTCGCCTCTTTCCATTTTATTTGCGCGACATGCCCTTCAAGATGCACTACGTGCTCCAAGGGTGTCACTCGCCTCTTGACTAAATTTGGTAGACGTCAAACCCCTGGATTCAATACTCCGACATGTGACCTTGTGGGAGACTAAGGGCCTCTAAGGAATAAGGCCCCTTCCTTATCGTGTGCCCCTTCGAATCATTATGAGAGACTGTCACAGTTCACCATCATGTCATTGTGGGTCTTCTCGAACTAGGTAATCGTTAAACTACAGTTCGAGCCATGGTGAGAGTGCTAGTAGGATATGGCAGGGCTGCTGCCACACCTCTCCCTCAATGTCTCCGGTTGTCATGCGTGACCCCTCTACTTCACATGTGAGTCTGGTCAGGAAGTTATCCCCATCCTGCATCCATCAAAGAATCATGTCAGCAATAATAATCAATCATCATAATGTCTAATCATATGTACATATGTCACATCAACAACATTCAACTCTAACAATCCACTCCCTGACTCGATCAGGAGTCCAAGGGTTTTCACCGATGCCTCTGCATCCTCAATGTCTAGAGTCTTGCACACTCAAGAGAAACCAGTCAATAGCACATGTCTATGTAAATACAACAAAATGACATATCATCAAATCCACAATATCTCATAATCATAATCAAAACAACCAATAGTATAATAACTCGGATCACTTGCATGCAAGTGTCCTCAAAGAGTAAGTTCGCTCAATGCGCGTAAGAGAAAAATGTTACATATACACTTTAAATTGGGTTAATCATTACATTGAAAGATACTTTACAACTCAACATGCAACTCAACATGATATAGATGTAATGTAACATAACTTGAGAATAAATATTAGCTAAAAAAAAATCAATTCATATAAATCTTTATAGATTTATCTTAACATTAGATATATTATAAGTGGAGAGAGATTAAATAACTAAATAATTTCAAATAACTTGAAATATAAGTTTTTTAAGTACAAAACTTAGAAAAAATTTACACTTTAATTCCTTTAACACTTAATAAATTCAAAATTAAAATAAATCTAAATTAATAATAAAAACTGAAATAACTTCTATTAAAATATAATGTAATATCTAAAAACATCAAAAATAATAATTGAAAAAACTTGATTAAAATATAGCTAAAAGGAAAGTATATGAGAATAAAAGAATCTCTTAACCTGTAAGGAAGAGTCTCTCTTACATTTAATCTTTTAAGGGGATGCAAGTGTAAAGTAATCAAACCATGAGTCTGAGTCTCTCTTACATTTAAGCTTTTAAGGGAATGCAAGTATAAAGTAATCAAACCATAATTTTAATAGTAGTTACATTATATAATCTATTTTTCATATTCAATGAAGAATCTAAACAATGATTATGTAATAACGATTATATAAAGGTGTTGTTGTTTAACTGGTTTATGAAATGGCTTTTTTTTGTTTGAATTTGGTGATATAAATTTGCATAAAATTACTATTTTTTGTTATTTAAAATATATTTTTGAATGCAGAAATAGATTCAGCTTGGTAAAAAACCCCTGAGGCACTCGAATTATACATAAATAATCACTCAAATGTACTAATATAACAATTTTTCCTTGGATTTCGGAAAAATATCCTCGGAAAATATCGCCAAAAAAGTCATTTAGTAGAACGTTTAGACTACTTCTTATGTAAGGACCTCAATCAGATATAACGATAACATGAAACTCCATAAGACCATAATCAAAGGCTATGTTTTTTCGTTTCAAGCCACAGAAACGCATCCTATGCTGACAACGTATACCAGAGAAAATCTTGAAGACCAGTAGGTAGATGACCAACCGACGTTGAAGGGAACAATGCTATCAAAACAATATTGGTGTAAAAAGCTCAGTCACATATAAACAATTATAGTTCTTGCATCCAGATCAATACAATGTCGATGTAGTCCTCGTTCGAAACTCTTAGGGATACCTCAAATCCAACTATGTTAAGGGTTGGTGCAGTTTAGGTCGGAAATGATTCCTGAGTGATTTTGACGACTTAGATGTTTCAAGTTGCCTCCCTTATTAGTCCTGAGTTTATTGAGTGTAATACTTGAAGTTATGTTATTTGGATTCAAAGTATTCTAAAATTCCAAAACCAACCTAGCTAATATTAATATGGGAAGTTGTTGAAATCACATGATACATGTTCTAAGTTACATACTAAGTAGCCCCAAACTTGTTCTAGATCAATGTTATTTTCTCAAGTTGGAGCAACTTCATACTATGGTAAATGTAGATCAAATTTATTAGGATGACTTAAGTTGTGGATCATCAAATTTCACTAAGGACCCAAGTTTCAACTTCATTTCCTTTCAAAAAGGAGAATGGAAGTAGGGTGTGTTGAAAGAGGGTATTGCTTCACTTCACATCAAAGGGTTTTGAAAAAAGATGGGAAAATGGAGAGTCGA
>ML794600.1:310284-323738 GCA_009831015.1 Picea engelmannii
ATGTCGTCCATTAGCCTCATGAAGGTTGCAGGGGCATTCATCAACCCGAAAGGCATGACCAACCATTCGAAAAGGCCCTCCTTGGATTTGAATGCAGTCTTCCACACATCAGAGGGTTTGATTGGTACCTGGTGATACCCAGAATTCAAGTCGATCTTGCTGAAATATTTCACCCCCTTGAGTTGGTCCAGAAGGTCATCAATCTATGGGATCGGGTACCTATTACGGATAATGATCTTGTTCAGTGCCCGATAGTCAATGCAGAGTCTCCAAGTCCCATCCTTCTTCTGCACCAACACGATCGGGCTCCCACAGGGTGATGAACTCGGTCGGATGTGACCTTTCTACAACAGCTCCTGAATCTGCCTCTTGATTTCGTCATTCTCCAGAACAAAGCATCAATAGATGGGTCCATTGGGCAGCGGCACACCTGGGGTCATATCGATGGGGTGCTTGACCTGGCAGTGTAGAGGCACCCCTGCAGGGGAGGTGAAGATGTNTCTAGAGATCATGGCCACAGTCTTCCTCTTTCCTTGAGGGTGGATCATCAGGAAAACAAATTTCCTGGTTTTGGAAATGAGCTTACTGCATTGTTTTGCAGTAACCAAAGAGATGGTGGTAGGCAGTGCTATCTCCGGTATCCTGTACAACTTATGGCCCAAAGTGATAATAATAGCACGAGGCCTGGACTCATACACAACATGTCGCTTCCACAAGTATGGTTGGCCTAATAATACATCAAGAACATCAAGAGGAGCAATGTCACATAATACCTCATCCGTGAAGGGCTTGATGTTGTAGGGAAGGCGACATTGTTGACTGACGCGGAGGTCCCTTCCTTGGTGCAACCACCCGATGGTGTATGGTTGTGGGTGTACTCTGGTTGGCAAACCCAGCCGCTTCATGACCTCTACCGAGATGAGGTTCTTCTGGCTCCCGCTGTCAACAATGAACTACAACGGAGAACCCTTTACCCACATCTTGGAATGGAAGAGACGCTCCGCCTCCTCTGGATCTTCTGGTTCCTCCTTCTAGATCTTCGTGGTGGCAACGGTGGCATTGGGCTCCGCATCGATAATCTGCTTCCCCCTGTCATTTCCCTTGTCAGGTTATGATTCAAAGTTGGAGCATGCATCCGATTCAGAAGCCTTCAACTCGGCTACCAGTGACTGCTTGGCCCGACATTCACTTGTGTTGTGAGTGGAGCTCTTATGGAACTCACACCACTTCCCCGTGTCCTTTTTTGGCTTCGTGGTGTTGTTCTTTGCTTGTGGCTTTGGCAGGTTGTCATGGGCTGCCCCGTCTTCGTTTGGTCCTTTGTTCTGTGGTTTGGGGGTACCTTTCCCTTGCTTCTGATTTGCAGACCCAAAGTCTCGCCTCTTTTGTTTGAACTTCTGCTCAATCTTGGCAGCATATCGGTATGCCACACCAAGCGAGGAGATGTCGAGGAATTCCATTTCTTCCTGAATGTATCTATGCAAACAACTGCGGTATTCTAACACCAAATGTTTCTCTGAATCTTTGATACCCAACTTTGTGCATAGGGTATGAAATAGATTCGTCATCTCATGCACATCTTGGTCCCTTTGTTGCCACAACGTAGTCCATTGTATGTATTTGTCCTCATAGCTCCCCACAGGATAATATTGTTCCTTGATGGCATCTCAGAAAGAATTCCAAGTGGGTGCATCCGAGAACAGAGAGGGTTCTCCCTCATCCTATTGCTCCGAGTAGGTTTCCCACCAGTCCTTGACATGGGGGGCGGCTTTGAGGAGTGCGAAAATAATCTTTTCTCGGTCGAAAAAGTCATGAACCGAGAAATATCCTTCTAACATATTCAACTATCTATCTACGGAATCTACATCTATTTGGCCCTCAAATATGGTAATTTCAAAGTTTAATTGTACCTTAAAAGGAGTGGCGCCTCCAAAGTGGCTGGTGGATGTCGATGCGCCGCCAGTGGGAATCCATTGAAGAATCTGGGCAAAGTTGTCCATCACCGCGTTCCTTTGTTTCTCGAGGGCCTCCTCGAGCAACATTTTGATAGGATCTCCTGCTCCCTCATCTTTCTTTTCTTCCCCCATGGGCAATCGTTGGGGTTTGCGAGGCTGATCTTGCAAAGGTTCAACCAGATCGAGCCCCAACTCCTTATACCCCGACCTCGTTGGGGACATGTAAAGAAGGATCGAGAATGAGCAGACCGATCTGATACCACTGATCCGGATTTATGTAGGAACACAATGAAATACATAAATACACATAAATGCAGAGATGTAGTGGAAATAAGACTTCATTTCATTAATAACAAATGACTAAAATATGCTTACAGACAGAATGAAAATAAACTAGCTAGGGCGCTGGTAGCTTATCTCTGAGAAGAGATGTGGCGGCTACTGGCCTCTGAACTGTGTTACAATGAGGCTCGAAGGCCTATTATTATTGAGAAACAATGGAAAACCCTGAACATCCAAAGACCTAACCCTAGGAGATGAAACGCCAAGACTATGGGCCCCGTTTGGGTAAGTTGGTACATCAACTTCCCGGGGACGTAACTTTGGCATACGATCTTTGTTTGACGCGTTCCATACCTCGTTAGAAATATCTATCCGAGGACTACAAATTTTGGGTGAGAAACATTGATATATGATCCATGTTGCTCCATGTTTTCCCAAAAAACATTGTTTAAGGCCTCAAAACGGCTCCGGAAGTTCAAGACCCAAAAAACTGCTAAAAATAGTAAAATGTGCGGAAACTGAAAAACTGAAAGAAGAAATGGTGGGGGTCCAAGTGGAATAGGTGGGTGGCCACCAATATCCACTTAGATCAAACCTATTACTTCTTTGAAGTGTTAAAGGGATCAAATTCTTAGAAGTGCAAATTCATAAAGGTGAGAAATCATATTAAAGAAAATGAAGTTGAAATCAATGTAAATAGTGTGGGAAGTACAAGTAAACTCATCGGGGCTATGGACATTCATTGGAAATAGGGTTATGCTTGTATGATACTAAGGAAACTTCGTTGGGGCTATGGACGCTCGCTAGCAATGAAGCAATGTTAGGTATAGAGAGATGAGGAACACACATATGCATATATTTATTTTTTATACAAATAAATCCTCTGGTTATATCCATAACCAACTTGAAGTTGTTTGTCTTATAAGGAAATGAATCTCATTATTTGTGATCTTTGAAAATGGTATGTTAAGCTACTAATACTTGAACTTGGGGGGTTCATGTTCTTCAGGGTGTTAGCATTAATGTGGTACCCATAACCATTAGAAAATTCTTTAAGTTTTTAAACTTATCTTTAACATTCAAATATGAAGGAAAAAACCCTAAATTAATAGTTACGGAGATAATTGGTTCTTCCAGTATGTTGCAAGTTGTTGAGGCTCCTACAAGAACTCCCCTTATTGTGTATTACTTTCATAAAATATGGAGACCCCCCCACTATTTTTTATTAAGTGTGAGTTATTGATTTTGTGCTTCATGTGATACTTTCTTTTTGTTCTTGGTTTTCACGCTATGCATTTATTTTTTATTTGATTTTGATTCCTAGTTTTCAAGCTATTGATGTGCAATTGTATTTTGTTCCATAGTATAATATTTGTTTTAGTCCATTAATATGCTCATTCAAGATCTAGATTCATTTTTATATTCTATATTGTTTTAATATGGATTATGGTCATCTGGGCCCCTGGAGGGCTTAAATCTATCATAATTATTCCATATGAATTGTGTGTATCTGACTCCCGCCTATCTGGACTGAATATTGTTCCATCCAAATTTTAGACATCCGACTCTTCCATTATTCTATCACACTTCACTCATCCAGACGTTGGATATCCAGTCCCCACACTAGTCGATACTTGATTTATTCATTTGATGTAGATTCCAGTCATCCTGATTTTTTACCTTTTCTAAACAATTGGATTGTTTCCCACCGGATTTTCATTTCGATTTTTACGATTCACTATTTTTTCAACTTTTCCAACTAAATTCGAAATATGAAATTCATGGCATGAGGGACATTAATGGAATTTTGGGTTATGACTCAAGATAAGGTGGTTCTCTCCATTTCATTATTTGTAAAACCCTTATCTTTCTCATTTGTGTTAATGAAAGAAAAGTTTTAATTTTATGAGAATGTGTTTGAAACTCTCTGCACAATAAAGCATAATTGAAGTATGTTCATGAGTCACAAGAGCTTTGGTGTGAATTCATGTTTACTTTGATTTGAATTGAACACGGTTTTCTGAAATGCTTATAAGTATTCTTTATTCAACTATGCTCCTTAATGCTTGTCTAATCATGTTAATGTTGGTTTCTATGCAAATAAGATGTCTAAAGATTATAATTGCAAAGAGAAGCAGGCTAAATCTAAGGGCAATGTGGACAAGGTGTTTGAGGAGAATAAAAACCCTAATGTTTCCTTTTTCTCTCATACTAGCTCTCATATTGGACTCAATGACTGTCCAGATTGGGGTCAAATTTATAAAATTTTTAGGAATGAAGATTTCCTAGTGGATGATAGAGAAGCATATGTACAAACATCGAGAAATCCAACCTCCATAGTGTAGTTTCCATGCCAACTATTATTCCTTATTATGACATGGTTTGATGGGTATTTGTTCATATTGACCTTCAAACGTCTACAATGGTGAATGAATCCCGAGAAGTCATAGCATATTTTCGACCTAAAGAGATTGATTGTGTGTACAAATTAAGGTAACCACAAATTTGTTTAGGCAAATAGTTCATGGAAGAGTTTAAATATCAAGAATCGAATTTGGTTGAATTTGTATAAGAATGGTGGTATGATGAACAAGAATTCAAGGAAAAGCCCAATAAGTTATATCTAATCTTAGAGAACTCTACATGTTGGTTTCTTCTATGTTGTGCAAATTGTTGTGCAAATTGTATGGTGAAAAATATTCTCAACTCTTCAAGTTAGAATGGGTGCCTCTTATTTATCATATTATTGAGAAAGGTAACATTTTCAATTGGGCCCATATTTTATCCTCTAATATTCTTTTTGTCGTTAGAAAGTCAAAAGATATGCCACCTGGTTACAAAGAAGGGTTTTTCATGTCATCTTTTTTAATTAATGTTGTTTATGCCAAAATTTATTTTCCACTCATGAATTAGCACTGGACTCCTGCTCAAATCCTTATGCATGTTTACTACTACCAACTATGGATTTATAAGTATAAGAATCATTTTTATGATATTTGTGATAATTTTATGAGCCCTCTTTAATGTTGATATTCAATCGTTCATCTCCTAGTGTAATATGCCAGATATAAAATGTATGCAGAATAGAAATAAAATGCTAGTAATGGCAAAATAACAACAATATAACCAGAACATTCACCACAATAACACTGAAATGATATAAGAATAAAAACAGAAATAGCACTTTGAATCTGAAAGCAATGTTCACAGGCCTCTTCGAGGGGGCAACCTCCAGTTGAGTAGAGCTCTATTACAATAATCTCCAAGCTAGGATTCTCATACCCTCGACTCCTATTTATACAAAAAAGAAGCATCTAGAGGAAGATCCTTCTAGAAGCAGAAGCTTCTATTAGGTCTTCTTACATTTGCCTTATTCTATTTTATTGAAAGGCCTTATTAATATTGACCTTTATTACATCCGAATATATTGTTCTACCTATATGCAGGTTAGGACCCTAACATTTCCACCCCCTTAAAAACAACCCTGTCCTCAAGGCTTGAGATCAAGAAATTGCTGCAGAATGGTAGTTGGTTCCCAAGTGGCATCTGCTAGAGTTGTATATTTCCATTGGACTAGCACTTCCTTGATGGTTCTCTGACGTAGGCGACGCTCATGCTGGTCCAAAACTACTTCTGGTTGTAGCCAAATGGATCATTCTTCAGCTAACTCTAGAAGGTTGGTTTGAATTTGGCACTTAGCTCCAATCACCTTCTTTAAGCATGAAACATGAAAAACACGATGTAGCTTCAAATGGTTGGGCAAAGCTAACTAATAGGAAACTTGTCCCACACACTTGAGCATGGTATAAGGACCATAAAATTTGGGTGCTAGATTCTGAGAATGCTCGACCTTGAGGGAAGTTTGCTTGTAAGGTTGCAGTTGAAGAAACACCTGATCCCCTTCTGCAAATTGATGTTCATAGCAACCTTGATCTGGTTGTTGCTTCATGCAATTATGTGCCATGACCAAATTCTCTTTGAGGATACGAAGAATGGCCTCTCGAGTTGTAAGTGTTAGGTCAACCGCTTGGACCTTCGAGGCACCCGGTAAGTATGAGAGAACTGAAGGTGGATTCTGTCCATATACCACTTCAAAAGGATTCATGTGTGTAGCTGTATAGTATGAAGTGTTGTACCACCATTCAGCTAGGGGTAACCATTGAGCCCACTGATTTTTCTTTTTCGAGGCAAAACACCTCAAATATGTTTCCAAACACTTGTTGACAACTTCCGTTTGGCCATCAGTCTGGGGATGATAAGTTGTGCTAAGATGCAATTATGTGGCTTATATATTGAACATTTCTTGCCAAAAATCACTTTTGAAAGTTGGGTCGTGATCATAAACAATAGAGTGTGGCAGGCCATGAAGCTTGAAGACCTGATCCATGAAGATTTGAGCCACCGTGGATGTTGTAAATGGGTGTTGAAGGGCGCAAAAATTAGCATACTTGCAAAGGCGATCAACAACCACCATGATGATGGATTTATTTCCCAATTTGGGTAAGCCGGTAATAAAATCCATAGAGATATCCTTCCAAATAGCAGGTGGAATCGGGAGCGGTTGTAGTGTGCCCGACGATTTGATTGTTTCTCCCTTGTTTTGTTGACACACGTCACATTCAGCTACAAAATTACGACTGATATGTTTCATACCATCCCATAAAAAGGAACGTTTGACCCTGTCATAGGTTTTGGTGAACCCGGAGTGCCTTGTTGTGGGTGTAGCATGAAGCTCAGAAAGTACTGTGGATTTAAGCTTTGATTGTTTACTTAAATACAAACGACCTTTGTATCGAAGTTCCTCATGGAGCCAAGAGTACCCTGGGGAAGCTGGAGCATTGGACTGCAATTGTTGGATCAACTGCGAAATTTTGGGATCTTATAGCCATTCCTGGCGAACGGCTTGGAGCCAATCTGGTATAATGAATGAAAGAGAAAAAAGGGATCCTTCATCTTCATATTTTCGGGAAAGTGCATCCACAAACACATTATCTTTGCCTTTCTTATAAATGATCTCATAATCATATCCAAAGAGTTTAGTCACCCATTTTTGTTTTTCTGGGGAGGAAATGCATTGTTCCAGAAAATACTTGAGGCTTTGATGGTTTGTCTTAATTTGGAACCGTTGCCCCAATAGATAAGGACGCCACAAATCCACGGCATGTAGAATATCCAACATTTCCTTTTCATAGATGGATTTTCCCATATTTCTTTCAGATAGTTGCTTGCTGGTAAAGGCCAAAGGTTGACCCTCTTGCATAAGGACAACACCAATTCCTTTCTCTGAGGCATCACATTCCAACACAAAGGTCTTTGTGAAATCGGGAAGGGCGAGGACTGGAGTGGTGCACATGGCCATCTTCAAGGTTTGAAAAGCTTGAGCAGTGGCTGGAGTCCAAGTGAAAGAGTTATTTTTGAGGAGAACAGTGAGAGGTGCTGCAATCTTCCCATAATTCTTAACAAACTTGCGATAATACCCTATGAAACCTAGAAATCCACGCAATCTCTTAAGAGTCTTTGGGTGAGGCCAGTCTTGCATAGATTCAATATTTTTAGGATCCACCCTGACGCCATCTTTGCCAACCAGATGACCCAAGTATTCTACTTCTGAGGTGCCAAAAGCACATTTAAACTGTTCCAGGAAAATTTGGTGCTGAGAGAGTAGATGGAGAACTCGATCCACATGAGCAAGATCGTCTATCTAGGTTTTGCTATAGATGAGGATATCATCAAAGAAAACTAAGACAAAATGGCAGAGAAAAGGACGGAAGACATGATTCATGAGGCTTTGGAAGGTGGAGGGGGCATTACACAAGCCAAAGGGCATGACCAAAAACTCTTAGTGGCCCTCATGAATTCTAAAGGCAGTCTTGGGAATATCTGCCTCTTTCATACATATCTAGTGGTAGCCCGAACGAAGATCCAGTTTAGTGAAGAATTGGGCGCCACTCAATTCATCCAGGAGGTTGTCAATGACAGGAATGGGGAATTTGTCTTTGATGGTAAGTTTGTTGAGGGAATGGAAGTCAGGACACATTCGCCAAGAACCTTATTTCTTCATGACCATGACCATAGGAGACAAATAAGGGCTCGTACTAGGGCGGATAACACATGCATTAAGGAGTTCCTGGACCATTTTCTCAATTTCATTTTTTTGGGAAAAGGGGTGATGATATAGATGGATATTGGGAGGAAGGCTTCCTGGTACAAGGGGAATGGAACGATCATGAACACCACGGGAAGGAGGGAGGAATTGGGGAGTGGAAAATACCAATTGATGTTTAGAAAGGATGGCTTGGAGGTCTTGCGGTACAGAGGGTGTCTTTGTTGCTTGTATGGCATGGAGGTGGGCGATAACACCAGAATGACCCTTTTTGAGCATCTTTTCCATGCGATGGGAACTAATGATCTCAGGTGAACCTGCAGTGATGCCTTGGAACTTATATTGGTGGCCCTCCTGGTCGAATTGCATGGTTAAGTCTTTAAAATCCATGAGAATGGGATCCAAAGTCCTTAGCCAGTCTGCAACTAGCACAATGTTACAACCTCCCATGTCAATAGCAAACATATGGGATTTCAGGTGGTAGTCACCAATTTGGAGACACACATTTTCACAACACCCTCCACATTTCATGGAACCACCATTGGCAATCATGATTTGGAAATTATTGACAGCATGGATGTAGCAATGAGTTTCTTGGGCAATACGGTGATGAATAAAATTATGGGTGCTACCACTATCAACCAGAATGATGACCTTCTGATGCTCGATGTAACCGATTAGCTTGAGGGTTTGGGGACCGGAGAATCCAGTGAGAGAATTGAGGGAAATGACTGGTTTTACTTCGGGAGGGTCTGAGGGAGGGGTTATGTCAGTGGATTCAGGTGATTCAGACATAAAGGGAGTTTCTTCATTTTCTTCCGAAATCTCCTCGAAGATGGCCATAAAAATATTTTGTTCTTTACACTTGTGGCCCGGGAAATATTTTTCATCACAGTTATAACAAAGGCCTTTGAGTTGGCATTCAACCATTTCAGCTCGGGTCATTTTTTGGATCTTTAGTGGAGCAGAGGGAGTAGTGGGATTTACTGGTTTAGGGTGAGGGATGAAGGAGGGTTTGCGGTTTTGAGAAGATACAACATGTTTTTCTTTTTTATTTCTTTTGGTAGCCTCCACCCAACTCTCAGGTCGAGCCATGAGGACATGGGCCCGAATTTCATCCTTGAGGCCGCTGATAAAACACTCTCAAAAAAAGGCATCAGACATGCCCTCTATTCTAAAAGCCAGGTGCTCAAAGGCAGCTATAAAGTCTTCCACTATTCCTAATTGTTTCAGCTTTGTCAAATGGCCCAAATGGTTGGTGTCAGTTTCAAAGCGTTCATAAAGCTCTGCCACAAATTGTGTCCAAGCAATATACCCTTGACGAGAATTTTTTCTCCATTGCCACCACTTCCAATGTTCTTGATCTAGATGGAGAATACCATACCAGAGTTTGGCCAAGTCATCTGTAATGTTGTATAAAGAGAAGTAATGCTCCATTTGGGTTACCCAACCAATGGGGTCCGAGCCATCAAATTTGGTCACATCCACCCGTGGAATGTGTAGGTCACGTTGAAAGTGATGGTTCTGCAAGGTATGTGAATGAGAGGAATGGTCACCTTCAGTATGTGGGGGTGAGGAAGAGGAAGGGTTATCTGTAGGGATATGCAGTTTGGTGCAAAGTGTCGAAAAGACTGATTCAAGCTGGGTGGTGAGGTCTTGTTTGATTTTTCCCATTGAGGACTGCATGGTTGTATTGATGGCGATGACATTGGCACTGAGTTGTTTCACTTCTTGTTGGGTCTCAATGAGACTAGATTGCAAGGTGTTGAAGCAAGCTTCCAAGTCTTGGCTACGAGTATGGGCCATGAGGATGGGGGAACTAAAAAGGGGTGGGCGGGGTAAATTTTTTTTTCCAAAAAAATGATATGGATGAATGTGATAAGGGAGAAGAGATGAATCCAATGGAATAGGTCTGAAATAATGGTGAAAAAATTTCCAGACATTTATTTTTGTTTTTTTTTAATGGAGTTATACTCCGGTCTGAAGAATACTGCAAGAGGAAATGCCCAAATGCTTAACCAGAAAGAAATATGTATTTACTTAGCAACCCGAACACAGTTGTGCAGCAATAGATCTTGTCTGTTTTAATTTGTTTATGTTTCTGTCCCCAAGGGTTAGGTATTCAAGGGTTCTACAGACAAGGGTTTTCCCTGTGCTATAGCTCTCTGATATACATGTGAGGTTCAACAATAGTACTCGGCCCAATATCTCAAGGCACTAACTAAGGAGGATAGACCATACCCTTAGCCGTACTACCCTTAGAGAGTATCTTCCCGAGTGTTGTTCTCAGTGACACTATAGCAGTCAAGTGGTCGATCGGTTTATCTAAAGAGAGCTTCAGGTAATATAGGTTGATCCGTACACAGGTGTTGTCTGATGCGCTACCACTCGAAGGAGTACCAACAAGGGTTACAAGTGTGGCCAACAGATGTGCGCTTAAGTACCACTTGCATTTCCTGTGTGTATGAATCCCTCAACTTCATGCGCATAACGACAGATCTATGTGGCTTAAAGACATCGGAATACATCTCTACCCTGAAAAAAAATTTAACCCACACTTTCTGCCGAGGAAAGTGCTCTGATACCACTTGTAATATACCAGATATAAAATGTATGAAGAACTTAAATAAAATGCTAGTAATGGCAGAATAACAACAATATAACCAGAACATTCACCACAATAACACTGAAATGATATAAGAATAACAACATAAATAGCACTTTGAATCTAAAAGAAATGTTAATGGGCCTCTTCGAGGGGGAAACCTCCAGTTGAGCAGAGCTCTATTACAATAATATCCAAGCTAGGGTTCTCATACCCTCGACTCCTATTTATACTAAAAAGAAGCATCTAGAGGAAGATCCTTCTAGAAGCAGAAGCTTCTATTAGGTCTTCTTACATCCTCCTTATTCTATTTTATTGAAAGGCCTTATTAATATTGACCTTTATTACATCCGAATATATTGTTCTACCTATGTGCGGGTTAGGACCCTAACACCTAGCTTAACTCGAGAAGTCAAAGATGCTATCAAGGGTATTGGAGATTGGTTCATAGATGAACATTATACATACATTAGAATTTATGGATGTGATTCATCCCCTCATCTATTTCCTAAATACGTTCCAAATCGCTTGGTTCGACAAGAAATAGATTTTCAGATAGTAATATTAGGGATTACCTATTCTTTACTTGAAAACTTAAGGAAATCTTGGCCTTCTTTCCCTATAAATATTGGAATGTATTCTTTAATGAATGCTCCTCATGCAAGAGTAGAGGAAAAACACCTTGAAGGTCTTTGGTTGTGCACTGAAGATTTCATAAAGCATGATCCTAATGGGATTGTCAAAGAACATTATAGGATGGTTAAATTTTCTAAGGCTTATCAACATGATCAATGTTCATTTGATATTATATTCCAAGGTGTTGAAACATATGAGGAATTCCTAGAAAAAATTAGGAATATTGAAGACAATCAAGAAAGGGAAAAATTATTAGCTTTCCAAGAAAAAAGAAGGAAAGAGCAATAGAAGAAAGATAGAGGTTGACAGAAGAAAAAAAGAAAAGAAAGTTGGATAAATAAAACACCAAGAATGAAAAGTTGATCGGAGAAATGAAATATGAAGAACAAAGAAAGGAAGAATAGGATAGGATTCTAAAATAAGAAGAAAAAGATCATTGATTAAGGGAAGATGAGGAAAAATTTAAAGGTTGAACAAGAAAAATTAAGAAGTGAGCAAGTAAGAATTGAAGTTGCTCTCAAGAAAGAGGAAGAAGAAAAAGGTGAAGAATTAAATATTTCCACACTCAAAGAAGAAGCAAGGAAGGAACATAATCCTGATCAAAGTATTACTATGTATGTTTCTTAGGTTAATGTTTCAGGTAGGCCAATTGCTACTTTAAGTAGAATTTTTTTTCCTACAGTAATTAACCTTGACAAATTAGAACCTGTGGAGGAAACTGTTGTGTCTCTCGAAAACTACTTATTCAGTAGTTATAAAAAATGAATTATTAAAGGGAGACCCAAAAGGAGGAAACTAGTAATTCTTGATGTGGAAAAACCAAAACATGTTATGGTTTGGGATGTAGTTGGTTCAGATCCCAAACATATTGCAAAAGAAACAACTTCAACTTCGAAAGATTTTGCTAATGCAAATGCATGGATAGTCAATGAAATCTCAAATGAGAATTGTATAGACAAATGGCACATGTGGCATTTCTTGAAGAAACGTTAAGGCATCACAAGACCTCAATTGAGGAAAATCAACATCAACAAATTATCTAGTTAGTTGAACAACACAGGGTACATATGGTTACTTATGAGGATTTGCACAAGCAAGCAATAGATAAATTAAAAGAACATTTGAGGAAAGTATTTTCCATTCATGACAAACATGAATCACATTTAAGGGATATTTTTTAGCATCATCAAAAGAAGGTAAGCACATTGGAGGAACAAATAAAAACGCTTAAATTTAAAAAAGATTATCTAGAATTTTTCAAGTTTGAAGGGATTTCTTTCAATTATAATCTAAAGGATGTTCAAGAGAATTTTTATAGAAATTTGACTGAGATAGAGAAATATCATCATAGTAGTGCATGCATCTTTTGGAGATTTAAATGTGTGAGTTTTTGAAATGTCCGACGTTTCGAGTGGACACTCCACCCATTATTACAGTTAATTTTTCCTTGATGATGGTTGGAGTGTCCACTCGAAACGTCGAATGTTTCGAAAACTCACACACAATTAAATCTCTAGAAGATGCACACTGTTATTGCCAATTGTTAAAAACTCCACTAAAATATCATTATGATTTACTCAAATTGTTTGATCCAGTAGAAGCTCAATTCGAAGAAAACAAGGATGCTCAAGTATCCTTTGTTAAAATTAGGGGTTGGGAGAATAAAAATATAGAATCACTTGAGAGAATTCCAAGGAAGATTAGCAAAGAGAAGGATCATACTCAAATATTATTGAATTCTTAGTATAATTCGTGTACACATGCAGGTGATTGGATTGATGATGCCAATAAGTGGTGTTCTAAACTATGGAATTTTGTTATTGATATTATTAATGACTTTGATATTCCAAATGTTGAGAATATGGGCAAGATGCTC
>ML794601.1:0-11299 GCA_009831015.1 Picea engelmannii
CAAAAGATTGGTACTATGGCATACAAATTGGAGCTGCCTGCATCTTCACGAGTACACCCAATTTTCCATGTTTCATGCTTAAAGAAGGTTATAGGTGACAAGATCCCAGTTCAAACTATATTGCCAGAACTTGATGAGGAAGGGAAAATCATATTGGAGCCTGAAGCCATCACTAACACAAGAATTCGCCAACTGAGGAATAGATCCATTTCAGAGTATCTCATTAAATGGAGGAAACCATCGGCTGAAGATTCCACTTGGGAAGATGAGTCTTTTATACAAAAGCACCCAGAGTTACTCAAGCATTGCGGACAACACTTGTCTCAAGGGGAGGGGCATGTTAAGCCCTAATATTGGCTCATTAACCCTTAATTGGGGCATATTAGATTAGTAGTGTTATTTTATTTATGTCAACTTTAGGCCATTAGTTGTAATTATACCTCCTAGTCTCCTATATATACCAAGGAGACATTTTCATTTTGAATCATCTTGTACTTGAACATTTAAGTGGGGTAAAAGAAGGTTGCCCCCTCAAAGAGGCTTATTATCTGAAATTATCTCTTTTTCAAGGCGTTGAGTACTTTTCTTGAGGTTTTTCTATGCTATATTGATGTTTGGTTCTTAACACTTTCCTTCAAGTTGTATTGGCACTTATACTTGTTGCAAGGACCCTTTTACTTTTTCATAAAACTTCTATATTTCCTTGTCATTGAACCTTGTCACTTGACCCTTATTTAGATGAGGCCTTAGCACCCTTGGGATACCATTCATTAATTCTAAACCATATATCTTGTTGAGTATCCTCCAACAATTCATTAATTTTAAAGCATCTATCGTGTTGAGTATCCACTAAGCCTGTTTAGTATCATCAATAAAAGTGTCATCCACTAAGCCTTTTTAGTATCATAGACCCTAAATATCCTCGCTAAGGCTGCATTTCCTTCATCACCCTATCTACATCAATTCCCAAGCTTAATGTTGGTACTTTAATGCCTCTCTCTATCCTAACGAATTTCATACACCTCTCATTCACTTGATTATACAAAGGTGTATGAAAATGAGAGGTACAAATGGATTTCGTAAGAACAGTGAAAACCCTCAAGAATCCAATTTCATAAAATATGCCTTATTATAACAATCCAATTAAGGAAGTATTGAATAATGTGTCAAGAATTACGAAATCCTTATTGAACTCTTAAAGTTCTTCAAGAGAATGTTTTGACATATCCATTGTCTGAAAGAAAATAAGTAAATGAAGGTATAACACAAGTTCTAATAAGGCTAAGTATGGAATTTATTTTGGATTCAAGAATGGCCTAGATTGTAAGATTTTTTCATTCAACCTTGCTTAGAAGAGGAAGTTCAATGATTGGGTGCCTTTGAGGGTCGACAAGAACCTTTTTCATCTTAAATTCTTCCATGGTTTTCACAAATCTTACAATCCAGGCCATTCTATAAAAGAGAAGACTCACACCCCAAAGCATACCAAGATAACAATAATGGGATGTCAAGTATGATATGAATCAATTAAACAAGGACCCCAATAAGTTTCTTACATACAATAGAATCAAGTATAATCTCCAAGAAAAACATGGGTTCCCTGAATATTTGCTCGCTAACTTATCTTCTCATTTTTTCGAGTGTTAGTACCACAAACTTATATTCTTTCTTTAACGAGTGTAGGTACCACCAAATAGGTATATGTCGGATCTATCTTCCTCGAGTGATGATCAAGATATACTTAGAGAGTTTGAAAGTGAGACATGTTGTACTAGATCTATCGGTTCTAGATCAACTAGATCTAAAAAGGTAAGGAAAAGATTTTGCATATGCATGCAATTTTTTATTGCCAATTGAGGGTCATGTAATTATGATGTTGAGAGCATAGGTGACATTGAGTTTCCCTTGAGGTATATACATATAATGCAACGATGGGTACCTAAGGAGCTACCTGAAGTTGACACAGATTTCTTCATCAATGGGAGGATGTATCACATTTCTCCTTCGTCCTTACATGGATTGGGGTTATTTTTCATGGATGGCATAAAGGTCGGTTATGGAACTGTAACTAAATTGATGGATTATGTCAAACCATTATACAAATACAATCATTGGTTGATGTTGGTCCGATATATGCGAAGTATGCAAAGATATGGAGTTGCCGCAAATTATATACAACTAGTAGATAACAATCAAAATAAAGGGGCGACTATGTATATTGATGGAAGGCCAAAAGCTTCTAGAAAAATTGTGGGCTTTATAAATAGTGCACGACCAATGGAAACAACTAAGCAACCGAATTTCATATTTGAGGGATGTGAAGGAAATCGTATATTTGTATGTGCAACAAAAACAATAGTTCCAGGTGAAGAGTTGTTGATCGATTACAACTTAAATCGAATAGATGGAGGTGGTGCGGCTATGGGGGTAAATATCTTACATACCATTCAACTCAACCTTTGTTCAATCATTGTTATATTTTATCGCTGCAATATTTCAATTTTTTACTGCATATATATCATTTTTCATTATTTATTTTATGATATTACTGCAATATTTCATTTTTTCAATGTTACAATTACTTTCATAACTTTTGTTGATTAATTTATTGTGTCAACATATGTCCAAGGTGACCGTGAAAAATCACACATTACATCTGTCCAGGGTGACTGTGGAAAGGCACCCACTGTGCCTCAGCAGGTAAATGTTAAATATAGTAGCAACTTATGACTAAAACAACTAAATTTCTGAAATTTCATTATTTATTTTCTGATATTACTGCAACATTTCATTTTTTTAATGTTACAGGTGAATTTCATAACTTTTGTTGATTGATAATTTATTGTGTCAACATCTGTCCAGGGTGACCGTGGAAAATCACACGCTACATCTATACAGGGTGACCGTGGAAAGACACTCACTATTCCTTAGAAGGTGAATTTTAAATATAGTAACAACTTATGACTAATAACTAAATTTCTCAAATGTTAAATTTCATCTCATTAATTTTATTCATTAATGTATTGTGGCATGGTCATCATGGGAAGTCACCCACTCGTATTAGATCAAAGAAGGGTGTCTGTGGGAAGTCATTAGTGACATAACAACATCAGGTAACTGTTAGTGCTTAATAATAATTAAATTTGATTACAACATCTAAAAAAAATTGATGTTAAAATTATTTTAATTTCATTTATTGTTTGATGTTTTTAGTCCAGTATAGTCGATTTGGACGATGAGGAGCTTGAGGAAGAAATATTTTATTCCACTGACCCAATAGAAACTGTCTTGAAGCCTTGAAGAAGGAAAACATAGAATATCTATCTTTTTTTCGCAAAAGACCCCTGACACAAGAGGAGAGGGCAAGAATTGCAGAGCTACAAAATCTAATAATTTTTTTTGGGTTAAGTGGCATCTTTACATATTTTTATCAGCTATGAAAATTTCATATCTTTTTTTTGTGTGTGTTTTATATATGATCTGATAAAGTAAATTTTTCCGTTTGTAGGAGTTTTTAAACCATGTGCCTCGGGAACCTACTGAGCGTGCAACTGCTATAAGTAGTAATGATGGTCCAATGCAACAAAAAATTCGACAAAACAAACTACAAATGAGGATTTTTGACCCTCCTGAGGTTCCCCTCAAATCCATTGATGAGGGCACTGATGTTGATCAGCATGACACAGCGAAGCATGATGAGTCGGAGCCTAGGACTCCACATGGCTCCGAAGATGAACGTACTGTAGATGGTGAGCAATCTATTCATGGAGAAACATGAATTAAAAGCACCATATCAATAGATCTCACCTTTCTGGTGGATAACACATGTGTTCCGATCAAGATTCATAAGATTGCAGGTATTTGTTAATTAATTGATTATTTTTTATCATGAAATTGAAATGGACATTTGTTGAGATTATTATAAATTAATGGATAACACTTTTCTATAGGAAACAATGTTTTCTACAGAAAATTGAATGACAAAGCATTGGATTTGTTTGGACCCACCATTCACACATGGTGGAATACCGAAGATAGGGAAAAGAAATATGAATTGATAGGCCACATGTTAAACTTGTTTTCCAATACGTTCAACAAGAAAGTGGTTACAAAGTTAGCCGACGAGAATTTAAAATATACCAGGGCCCAATATAGGGAGAAATTGCAATTAGACCTCAAGCATGAGCACCCTCCCATAGTTTTGGAGAAATAGTGGAAGGCCCTGATGGAGGATGCAAGGGAGAACTTGTTTAAAAAACAAGGAAGACATCCACGACCTAGTAAAGCAAGGTACAACACATGTCATCTTCTTAGTGAAATATTCTCATTTATGATTTTCTTTCTTGTTTTAAGTAACAATTCCGATATCTAATGTTTTTCAAAAATTCCATATATAGGCTACCTGACACCTCCAAAAAAACCAAGTCTAGAGTGGAAAATCATGTGCAACATAAACTAGGCCATGGTGGCTATGGAAAACTAAAATCCTGAATCGTAAGAATTAAATGATTAACTGTGGTGAATATTTATTTAACAGTAGCAAACAAATATCTATTTTTGTTATTGTTAATTTTAATTGTGTTATGCATTGTAGTTAAATATGTTCCAAACTACTTCCACCGAGGAGGACCTAAAGCTTGGTTTCAAGCGCAGTTTTAAAAGTGTGATTGAATATCGGAGAATCTTGGGGAATACTCCAATCTCCCCAACCACGCAAATGCAGTTAAATAAAATGAATAAGGAAACTGCAGTAACATGCTTGTAACGTCTATTCATATTTTATTATATCACCCATAACTAAGTATTTGTGTTTGTTTTCAAGCAACAATGCAACTGCAGTAGTGAATCTAACGGTATTCAGTAGACACCACTTCATACTAGGGAGCACATGTCCAATGATAGTGGGGAGCAGAGTACCCATTCCGGTATGTATGCTTCAGAATTAGAAATATTTGTTGTGATTGTAGATATTTATTTCCCGACTTATACTTATATATTATCTTCTTTAAATGGAAGAGCATGTAGCTCAGGAGCGTGAATTGCGAGAGGAACCAAATGGACAATAAATTAATGCACCAACTGTCACAGCTACACAGACAGATAAAGAGAAATATTGTAATGTTAATCAAAATAATGAAATAGTTATTTCAATTATATTTCAACATATCGATATGATCATTTTTCGTTGTTGCAGTTCACACCCCTGTACATATGCCTCCACTCCCTTCTCAATGACGTACCATAAGTATGGTACATCAGCACATGGAAACACAAACAATAGAAGGACAGGGCTCAGGAAATACAGTGTCAGAGGATGATTATGATACCCCAATCGTCAATTTTATGAATGTTAGAAAACATAAATCAAAGAAAAACTAGATGTATAAATTCATGACTTGTATTTGGATGTTTATCGATGTTTCTAGTATGAAACATTGTTTATATGAATTACCACATTATGTTTCAATGTTTATATGTTCATATGTTTTGATGGCTAGCCTAGTTATGCATGAATGACTATATGTTTTCTATATAAACAAGATCATTTATTGGGTATGGGGAATTGACAGTGATCTGAGGGGGGTGGGAAGGGGCCATATCAGCTTCCACCTTCACGTGGTTGGCCCTGTTCAGTAGATAATAACCTATTCTCGAAACAAAGAGAAGTTCATTAATGTATGCGACCACTTAAGTTTTTTCTAGAGTATTTTACATAACTAAATGCTTGCTTATTTTCTTATATATTATTTACACATATAAATGATTTGTCTTTTATGATTCATGTAGGTCTTGGTGATGGAAATGCATCTTGTGGACAACTCTTATCAAGTTGTATGGGCTAATGGATCTGGTGAAAGGACAATGATAAGGTAAGGGTTTTGACGTGTTTTTTAAAGTATAGAACTCAATGTAGAACTTATGGAGATATAGAAATGTAAAAATACAATTTTGATTATTGTTAAGATATTCATATTTTCTAGGAAATTATAGCATCAAATTAATGTATGAGACTTCTATGTTTGTGGGATGCATAGAGGGTTTATTCATTGTCCCGCAAACAAGTGGGTCTCATACATCAATTTGGTCTCTCTCTAGGTTGTGACATATCAATATATTTTTGAGATATAAGTAATTTTATAAGTCGATGTGCAATAATATATAAACACATAAACATATTTTGATCAACCATTGAAATATTGCACATACAAATCTACTTTGGCATGTTTCTAAGACCATTTATATCCCCATGTATATTTTGATCCTTTTAGGGGCCAAAGGGTAATTCTTAACTTATCTTCCTTGATTTTTTCCTTTCCTAAAAAAAATCTCCAATGCAGCTCTTGCCCCTCCAATGAAACTTAGTGAAAATGTCATCCTAGTCTCAATGCTCCATCAAAGTTATATTATTGTTTCCATGGCACAATCTTGCATACTTCAACATTAGTTCATTTGTTGCATGTTGTCAATAGGTACAAAGTGACAACCTGAATCTTCAAAAAATTCTTGACTGTACCAAAGACACAATGGCAAAGAAGAGACCGAAATATACTCTCAAAGTTTATATTCTGAGTGTGCTTAGGCCTGAACCAATGATGTTGTAGGTGACATTCATTCCCATTTGTCATAAAATATCAAAATATAGAAATAGAAAGTTCATAAAACTAAATGTAAAATGATGTGTATGTTGCTCATAAGCCTCAGAGATAGCAGAGATACCACAGAGGTTTTGTTTATCTAAAACATGATGGTCCATACTTCATTTGTTTCTATCCTTAAATCTGTTCATAATGCAAACCCAAATTCATCTCTTAGGTTGTTGTTTTGGTGCAGGTGTTGGAGGAGTATCACTGCTTGTACAATCTACCCAACAATCCAACCATAAGCTACCACAAATAAGTTAATTGTTTCACCCTTCAATATACCCTCTAGTTTGCTAATAATATTCCTTAATTTAGGGAAATCCTGGGCTTATAATCCATCCAAACTAGGGCACCACAATTTTGTTGAGAATATCATTTTGGAGGGCCAAACAAATATGGCATATATGTTGGTTATACTATGTCATCATGGCAAGATAGGACTCCATGAATGGAGGATTTTATACTACCCACGTATTCATCATGAACTGATGTTGTTTGGAACTTCCTCTAGAACACAAATGACAAGTCCTCGTGTATCTTGACTATGTACGTCAAGTAAATTATGCATCATGCCACAATGCTGCTATGTAACTAATGCCCCATGCTTCCAGTTTAGACTATCAAATGTCATGTCAAATCTTTGTTTTGGATCTTCCAGAAAGGTTGCATAGAAAATTTGTGTGATGAAGGAATCAAGTCACCAAAGGTGATGCAACATGAAGATGAAGCCTGTGAAGCATACTAATCCTGGATATAAGTCTCCAGGTGCCCTCTTGGCTGGTTAATTTAGACTAGAAATGATACCTCCCACAACGTTACCAGTAGATCTCACATTGGAGTTTTCATGTGTTGTAATATGACAACTAGTAGGTACTTTGATCCGGATTATTCTCGGCATGAAATGAGAGCAGAGATATAATAAATAAATGCACAGAGATATTGAAAATATTCAATAATATAACATATATGTATCAGAGATGCAACCATAAACATAGATATACAGTAATACACGATTTCTATTAATCAGAGAAATGTACAGAGACTGTAAAAATACAGAGTGAAAGACTCGCTAGAATGGTGGCAGTTTATCTCTGAGAAGAGATGTGACGGCTACTCGCATTCGCAAGAAGATGATTACAATGAGGCTCTGAAGGCCCTTTTACAATAAATGAGAATGCCAAAAGTCCTAGACATCCAAAAACCTAACCCTAGGAGATGAAGCGCCAAAAGTCATGTGGACCCTGTTTGGGTAAGTGAGTACATCAACTTCCCGGGGTCGTAACATTTGCATACGATCTTCGTTTTAGGCGTGTGATAGCTCATTGGAAAGGTATTGTCGAGGAGATTCATTTTGGGGGCTCAATAATTCCTTCGGCTATCATTGAGAACCTCAATCTTGAAAAACCTTCATTTGGACCCTCAAAATGGCTCCGAAAATTAAAACCTGCTAAAAATAGTAAATTGCCAAAATGGCCAGAAAACTGTTTTGAGCCATTTGGAAAAGGTGGGTGGCCACCGATATCCACCTGGATCATACTTTTATTGGTATCATGTGCCCATAAGTGCCTTGTATCAACAACTATCAGGTAAAATACTTTCCATATTGAAGGTAGATTCATTTGGAGAATTTAAGGACCATTTTTTCTTACCAACCCTAATTCCCCTTGTCTTACGGTAGATATAAAGGATATATTATGGTTTACCAGATCTGAAACATGGTTTATGATATGCCCTTGATTATATAACACTCATGATTTATTCTGTCATGTGGAATGGTCCTTCATCTTCCACACATATGGCTAGTTGAACACATGATCATGCATGGAAGGCTAATTATGGAATTTGTTATCTTTCTTTGGGGGATTCTTTACACATGTGGCAGCTTACACATTTAGAGGAGGTCATTTTCTATATGATGGAAAATTGGGTGGTATTCTACCATTTCTTACTCATTTGATGGGGGCGGTCTGCTTATTTGGACATATATCACCCTTTGGATGGTTGGTTTTGTGTTGTAACTCATGCTTTGACCACTTTGGAGATAGTGCCTCCTCTCTTAAAGATGAGATTTGCTTTCTCTTAATACATACCCTATGGAAATTCAGTAGGCATTTACCTTCATTTTGAGAAAAGTACCCAACGTAAAACAAATTTGAAAATTCTCAAGGCTTTACAACAAATGCAAATGAGTTCACTAATGGTCAACATATAATTGGCTCACTAAAATTAAGAATGTCAGAAAGTAGGATTTGAAATGAAAGGGAGAGTAACAACTTTTATCCTGACCACTTTACCTATACCCAATTAACAATTAAAATTTTAAAATTACTATGTAAAACATATTTTTTTAAATGAAAACAATATTAATTATACGTTGTGAATGTTGAAATAGAATCCAAAAATAAATCAGCAGCTTTCTTGAAATTTCGTGTAGACATACAGTGAAGGCATTCATACACCTTCAGTCGGTTTTTCCTTTCCCAATCACCCCCTTCCTCAAACAAACTTCATGATGGCTACCAAAGTCAATAAACATCAGACTGCCTTGGACATCATGAAGAAAAAGCAGGAAAGACTAACATAAAATGGCATACCTCTTAGCTTTATCAATGCCTTTTGAAATAAAATCAAAGTCCATGCAAAAGATCCCAAGATGAAGGGTGTGGAAAACTAAATCCATCTTTTGGCCTACAACAACTGTCTTCCCCTCGGTGACTTTGATTTTCCCCAAAGCTTTTTCCTTTGAAGAAAATTTGGTTTCTCTTCTCGAGGAATTATCATTTGAAGGATTGGAATGAAAGCTTCCTTGAAGATCTAACCTTACCATTCAACCACAAGAAGGATAGAGAGTGGAGTGTCCAGATTCTGTGTGCATAGTCATAAGGCATAGGCTTAAGAAGTTAGACAAGGTGCAAGGGTAAGGAACAACCACCAAGGAGAAGGTAGTCAAGGTGATGGAAGGGACAGAGCAATTGGAGGGACACATTCATTAATTAGGGGGAACTTAGCACTCAGAAAGCACATTCTTGTAAGGGAAAACAAATGCATCTGTTTTTGTCCTTTTTCCTAGTATTCGATGCATCTCTCATACCTTGTAAGTATGGGATGAATAATGTCATGAAATTTCACACAAATATATATGGCTTTATTAATATTTAGCAGGATGTGTCATGTAGATATGACTACATGAGTATTTAGAAGAATATGTCATGTAGATATGAACAACTTATTGCATCAGATAATGTGAAAAGACAATGATGCTTTTATGAAATTGCCTTTGATGCTAAATCCTGATTGGCATGAAAATTTGTTTTGGTATTGGAAAAAAGTGTGGCAATAATTACATTTCAGGATCAATGAATGGCCACAGTTTTGTATCTACATTATGATTTTGAATTTAACTGTAGTTTATTTGTGTTGTTACACAGGAAAATGATAAACGCTATTAATTGTGCTTAGATTGTTGTGATAACTATTTTTTTTTAATATTTTCATTTTTTATTTCTGCCAATTTAGTACACTCTTATACAGACAATAAACGTTGTCTTGATTTGCAGACATTGTCCCTACACCGCCTCTATGTGTGGAAATATTCTAGAAAGAAAAGGAAAATGACTCTAATTGGGTAAGACTAAAAGAAACATGACAAGAATGCTTTTTGAATGTTTTTCCACAAGTTAATACATTTAGTTGAATCAAGTTGTGTTCAAGGTACTATAATGCATGTCTTGGTATTTGGAACTTTTAAATAGTTTGGTACCTTTTTCTTTTACTAGGCCAGGGAAAATGAAATTATTTGTGGAACTGAAGATGACTATGTTGGGAATAGTCATGTGAAAGGAAGTTTGGATCTTTCGTTTGAGCGTTCTTTAGTGTTTCAATCACCTGTAGCTACACCAAGAAGTTCCTTTCATGCAAAACAATCTAGATTTGGATCTTTTAGAATGGCTCCTCCTCCATCAATGTATTTTTTCATCGAATGCAGTCTATGTAGTTGGGGCTAGTAAGTATGGGATGCCTTTTCAACAAAACTGAAATAGATCTTACACTGCCTTAGCTTTAGATGGTTAAATACTCATATGATTCTTGTATTTTGTGAATTGAATGATTCCAATATGTTGAATACTTATTACAAAAAGATAACCATGCAATGTATGATTGTTATTTCATATGGGCTTATGTAACATCATCAAAACAGCTTTTGATGCTGGCTAAATGTTTTCAACTAATATCCTAAGCATCAATCAATAGTAGTATTTTGTTGGTAATAGTATGAATAAGGAAAATTAGAGTTGTTACTTGAATTAGATGAAATATTAGGATCAGTATTGTGGAAACGTTGATACCATCCTTACACTTGAACAACCAAATATAAATAATACCCATAAAATAAGAGTTAATGATATGACTTAAACTCATAACACAAACTCTGCATAGTTAGATACAATCTTGTTAGAGCATAGGATTTGGTGTTGTGGATAGAGTATCAAATGTAGGTGTGGTTTTATTATTTTCCTAATTGTTGTTCATAGGATTGTGCATGGAGAAAAATATTTGTAAAAAGATCTGGGATAAATAAAGAAGACACAAAATGTAAATGACCATTGATTGAATAAACTTATATCAAAAGGAATTATGCTAGAATAGAAGTGTTGAGA
>ML794601.1:11349-32316 GCA_009831015.1 Picea engelmannii
ATTGTTGTTCATAGGATTGTGCATGGAGAAAAATATTTGTAAAAAGATCTGGGATAAATAAAGAAGACACAAAATGTAAATGACCATTGATTGAATAAACTTATATCAAAAGGAATTATGCTAGAATAGAAGTGTTGAGACTTGGAAGATCAAGAAATCTAGATACACAACACCTTTTATTCATCGAAGTTCAAGATTGAAAAGGAAAGTTGAATTGTTACGAGTCACATGACACTGTGAAATGGGACACAAAAGAATAAAATATACAAGTATCTGACATGGGACACATGGGCCATAGTGAATGGGCATGACCTCTATGGAACTTAAGTAATAATAATTAATAGTAATAATTGTGTTAGTTAGGTCCATTACACGTCGTCCCTCCTTGAAAGGCTATGTCCTTGAAGTAGGATAAGGGATTGGTGCTAGACATCAAATTTGTGCATGAATCAACAATAAATCATATTCTTCATTAGGTACAGTACAGGGATGATTTTAAGGATGGAAATTTATTTTAAAATGTATAAAACTTGGTGAATCTTACTAATCCTTCATATTCCAACTATAAATGTTTGGCGATATTTTTGTAAAAATATTCAAATTTCTATGGATTTTATATAGTTTTTATAATTTTTTGGCGATTTTTTTTTTTGTTTGTTAATTTGTGCAGGACTTGCGATTAACCTGTGGCTTGAGAAACCGTGACTCAGGGGCATCTAAGCCGTCAAAATCACCCGGGGATCGCACCCAGCCTGAGCCACACCAACCCTTAACATGGTTGGATTTTTTGTCCCCGCAGGTTTCGAACCGGTGACTTTAACATCACGGAGTGGCTTAACAACACACTCCGTCACCGACTGTCCTACACCTCGGGGACAATTTTTTGGCGATTTTTAAGGTAAAATAATTTTATGCTATAGAATTTGGGTGAATTATTTTTAAAATAGCGAATCTCTTTTTTGGAAAAACCATGGAAAATTAGCCCATGAGCGAAATTTAGCCCCTAAAATCATCCCTGGTACAGTACTAAGGATTTTGTGTATCATGAAGATGGGGACTCCTGAAGCATATCATTGTAAGGATTTTGTAGCATATCATTGTTTTCGGAGACTAGAAAACTATCAATTATTTTTTTTTAAACCTACAGAAGTCATCTCTATAGCAACATATGTTCGTCACAAGTATGGCATCTGTTTCGCAAGCCATTGGTGGGTTTTCTACTCTGCCACAAAACTTCGTCATTATTGCCACGCATCGTCATTTCTATAGAGATGAATATGTAACTCCTTGTGACGAACTTGTGTCTCTATAGCGAAGAACATTCATGGCAAGAAGTTAAATATTCACCATGGGATTCCATCTTTCCGACATATGTTCATCGGTCCACAGATGATAGTTTGTCTCAATTACGACGATGTGAACAAAAACATTTAATGACGTAAACGGCCACCCGGGGCACGTCCGCTTCCACCAAGACCTTCTTTTCCCTAGGCTCGAAGAGCTAGATTGCTCCTCAAATCCCTTGTCGAGACCTTTCGGCACCCACAGGATGCTCCTCTGATGACCTCCCTTTACCCTATCGAGAAATTGGATATTGCGTGATCGCGAATCCTAAACTCACGGAATCGGGTCTTATAAATCCCTGAATCCCGATGATGGTTCACCACGACCCCTGCCTCTTATCGAGGATTACTCAATCGAGAAATTGGCCTTTACAAGATCATGAGTCACAGCACCCATGAAACCCCGACTCCCGATCTCTGATGGCACCCGCGCGCCTTAGCTCCCTCCGGCTAACCTTTCTTACATGTGACATGTTGGCCCACCTGACCACGTCCTTTTCCCTTTATCAAAAATTTGGGTTTCGCAGAATAGAAAGGCATGGAACTCACGCTCGCAGGATCTCCGATCCCCGATTCCCGATGCCACCTGTCCTGTTGCTCTGGCACCCGTGGCCCACACTCCCGTGGAAATCGGGAAATCGCGTTTCGGGAATTCATGATTTATGTTACCAAATGTCACAGACCCTTCCAAATCCCGAACTCCGAAGTGTGATGCCGCCTGTCGTCGACTCATGACGAGACTCAACCCTCCGACACCTGTCCTCCACTAGGGCCTTTATCTCTGTCGGGAAATCACGGATCGCGATTTCAATCTGCACAGAACTCTTGTCTCCGGGAAACCCGATATCCCGAACTATCAGGGATCTCTCGCCACGCATCCTCGCAAATGGGTGGTGGAAACCTCCCATCGGGAAATCGCGAATCGTGATTCCAAACGGTAAGCATTCTATGTCCCCAGAAACCCCGAAGTACCGAACTCTGACTCGTTCCAGATTTCTGACACGTGTCCTGTCGAGATCAATGGCTGAGATCCTTTCGGGAAATCAAAAATCGCGATTTCATTCTTCAAGAGTTTCAAGACCACGGAAACTCTGATATCCCGATAAGCCAAATCCCGATGAGCTCCTGGCTCCTTCTTGCACACTAGGGTTTAACCCATGCGCAACTTTCCCAGATCTGACGGTGGATGGGATTTCACTATTCCCTCGGCGAATCCTGACCGTTGATTCCTCCTCCTCGAGATTTCTCTAAAGTGGCTAAGTATTTCCTCTCAAGGCTGCTTCCCAAGCCCACGCCTACAAATCCTGCTTGACCCTTCTCCGATCAAATCTCTTGGACTCTCTCTTCCACGATATCAGAAGTGCTAACCCTCCTGAGCTTTTCCACTCTGACTCCTTCATATGGATTCGTGCACCCTCCTTGCATTTGACGTTCAACAACTTTTTAAGTGTTGAGTCCTCCTGACTCTGCGCACTTCTTGCAGCAGCAGTCCCCCAAATTCCTTTGCTCAGATTAACAACTGAGACTTATTCTCCTACCTGCACACTCCTGGCACAGCTTCAATGACCCACTTCTTCTTCTGGATGAATGAGAACAAAGGTTAAACTACAAAGCCTTCATCCATGCACTCTTTGCGGATGAATTCAACTGCACTCTTTGCAAGAATCTCCTGGCTCAGATAGAGAAACAATTGAAGCTCATTCTCTCTTCTTTTCAGACTTCAGGTTGAAAACATGAAATCTCATGCACAACATATATAAAGCAAATGCATAACCAGAAAGAAACATTAATGAGAACATCAACAATACATAGAGAAAACAACACAAGCCAAGGGTCTGAATCAAAGCTTCATTCTATTAATTCAAACTGCATGTACATGGATGTTCTTCATACAATTCTCTGCTTGCTCTCCCTTTTGAATGATTCCAATATGTTACAATAATACAATGAGGGTGTCTATATCCGTTTTCCCTCTCAGATTCTAAAACTATCAAATCTAGACTTAACTCCTATCTACCAGCATTAAATCTATTAAATGCCTCCTACTACTTCAGACAAGAGCGTATGGCTCGAGGTCTGATACAGCATACAAAAGGTGCTCCTTCATAAAGGATTCATTAAAGGTTTGGCGCTTCCATTTTGAAAAAGTTTTCAAAGAAATATGTCATGTGATAAAAACACATGCGCTGGCTCCATGCTCGCTTTTGGGTAATTGTGATGCTCCTGCATCATACTCCTCGGCTTGAAAGCTTTCATGGGCTCCTGTCCATGAGCTCCTGCACGGTCTGTCCATGCTTTTGAATATCTACTTCGCTTTCCCAGCTAGCATCTTCCACTGGACGGTTCTTCCATTTGACCATATACTCATAGTATTCCTTTCGCCTGGTCCTTTTGCTCACCCTCTTGTCAAGTATACGCTCCATCTGTGGCTTTTCTGCAATCGGCATCTGCTTCTGCCACTGGATCTCTGGCTGTTCGTCACTTCCAGTTCCTACTTCCTCAGCTTTGTAGGGATATAAGTCTAAGACATTGAATGTCGGAGATATTCCGATCTCATCCGGAAATTCAATTTCATAAACATTTTCCCCCAATTTCTTCAGGACTCTGCATGGCCCAATTTTCTTCATTTTCAGCTTGTTGTATGTTCCCCTTGGGAACCTTTCCTTCCTTAGATGTGCCAAAACTAGATCACCAACTTTGAATTGAATCTGTCTCTGATGCTGATCTGCTCTGCGCTTGTATTCCTGGTTTGTTTCCAGCAATCTCTGCTTCACCCTGCTGTGAAGTTCTTCCATCGCCTCTGCGAATTCTTCAGTGCTTGCACTCTTAGTCATGATTTGTTCTGAATCCCTCAGTTTAGATACTCCTCTTGGCTGCCTGCCATATACAATCTCAAATGGACTTTTGCATGTGCTTCTGTTCACTGAGTCATTTTGCGCAAACTCTGCCTGTGGAAACACATTGTCCCAACTATTGTGGTGCTCTGTCACCAGGCTTCTGAGTAAATCTCCCAGACTTCTATTCACCACCTCTGTTTTCCCATCCGTCTGGGGATGGTAGGCTGAACTAAACATTAAGTTAGTCCCCATCTTCTTCCAGAGTGTCCTCCAGAAATTTCCAATGAATTTTGTATCCCTGTCTGATACTATGCTTCTAGGTAAACCATGAAGTCTAATGATCTCTTCAAAAAACAAATTTGCGATGTGAGTTGCATCGCTGGTCTTATGGCATGGAATAAAATGTGCCATTTTTTAGAACCTGTCAACCACCACAAAGATTGAATCATGTCCTCTTTGCGTCCTCGGTAATCCCAGTATGAAATCCATGCTTATGGCCTCCCATGGCCCTTCTGGTATGGGCAATGGCTGATAGAATCCCACATTCTGTTTTCTGCCCTTCGAATGTTGGAAAATTCTGCATCTATCAACAAATCGCTTGACTTCTGCTCGCATCGCTGGCCAAAAATATGATTCTCTTAGCTTTGCGAATGTTTTTTCATGACCAAAGTGTCCTGCCAATCCACCATTGTGCTTCTCTTTTAGCAGATTCTCCCTCATGGAGCAATTTGGAATACACAGCTGATTTCCTCTGAACAACAATCCATTTTGGATCATGTAATCCATCCATGGGCTTCTGTGTCTGAGAACTGGATTCTCAGCTGCCTCATATGCTTTTGCAAAATCTGCATCACCTACATACATGTCTTTAAGATTTTCAAAACCCAATGTTTTGACTCAGAACTCCTACAGCAACAAACACTTCCTGCTCAAAGCATCAACCACTTTGTTAGCAGTACCTGAAATGTGTTTAATTACAAATGTAAAATTCTGCATATACTCTACCCATTTAGCATGTTTCTGATTCAACTTCTCTTGTTGACTCACAAACTGTAGTGCATGATTATCACTGTACAATACAAATTCTTTTGGGATTAAGTAATTCCTCCACTTCTTCAATGCCTGTATGATAGCATAAAATTCGTTATCATACGTGGAGTATTTTACTTTCGCTTCATCCAGCTTCTCGCTGAAATATGAGATTGGTCTATCCTCCTGGCTCAAGATCGCTCCTATGGCAAAGCCACTTGCATCACATTTTACCTGGAACACCTTGGTAAAATCCGACAACACCAAAACCGGCTGTTCGGTGATATTTCGCTTCAACAGATTGAAGCTCTTCTCTGCCTCTTCAGTCCAATGAAAATATTTATGTCTTTTCTTGACTGTGTCCATCATCACTGTGCTAATTCCACTAAAATTCCTGATGAATTTCTGGTAGAAACTAGCCAGTCCATGGAAACTTCTCACCTCAAAAACATTTCTTAGTGATGGCCAATTCTTAATTACCTCCACTTTACTTGGATCCATCTTCAATTCATTTTATGATATGACAAACCCCAAGTAAATGAGTTCTCTCTTCATAAATGAAGACTTCCTCATGTTGATCAACAACTTCTCTTGTTGTAGCTTCCTCATTACTGCAGCTAAATGATTCAGATGCTCTTCTTTTGACTTGTTGAAGATTAATATGTCATCTAAATAAACAATGACAAACTTACCAATGAATTCCTTCAACACTTCATTCATCAGCCTCATGAATGTACTCGGTGCATTCATCAAACCAAATGGCATGACTAGCCATTCGTACAACCCTTCGTTTGTCTTGAAGGCTGTCTTCAATTCATCGCCTTCCCTCATGCGAATCTGATGGTATCCACTTTTCAAATCAACCTTTGAAAAATACATTGCCCTGCTCAGGCAATCCATCAGATCATCCATTCTCGGCAGTGGAAATCTGTATCTGATGGTAATTTTGTTAATGGCTCTGGAGTCTGTACACATTCTCCATCCTCCATCTTTCTTTGGACTCAGTACCATTGGAACGACACACGGACTTAGACTTTCCCTGACCAGTCCTTTATCCAATAGTTCTTGTGCCTACATTTTAACTTCTTCGTTCTCCTATGGTGTTAACCTGTATGCGGCCTTGTTTGGAAAACTTGCTCCCGGTATGAGGTCGATGTGATGACTCACACTCCTCATTGGTGGCAACGAATGAGGTAATTCGTCTACCACAATATCAGCGAACTCTCCCAGCAGTTCCTGAATTTCTTCTGGCAAGTCATCCACTCTTGTGCTGGTCAAAACAACTCTTGGTTTCCTAACCACAAAGAATTGTGGATCTTCCTTCTTCTTTAATTTTGCCAGAAGTTCCTTCCCACTCATGAGAAGTATAGTATTTTTCGGCTCTGGCTTTACTTCCTTATCTTTAATCGGAAGTAACATATGCGTTCTCCCATTCTTCTCCAGAGTATGCGTATTCATCTTCCCATCATGAACTACGTTTCTATCATATTGCCATGGTCTGCCTAGCAATAAATTACATCCATAGGAATAACATCACAGAGAATTTTATCATTATATCCTCCTATCTTGATGTCAACTAAGCATTGTTTGGTGATATTTACCTGATGTCCCTTCTGTAGCCATGAGACTTTGTATGGACTTGGATGATCAGTCATCTCCAACTCCAGTTTCTCCACCATCTCGATTGAAACGAGATTGTCTGTGCTACCGCTATCCACGATAACCTTGCACTTCCTGTCTTTTGTCTTGTATGTGGTTCTAAACAGTTTGTTTCTTTGTGCTGTGTCCTCCACCTCCTTCTCGGGTGTTAAGAGAACCTTACGCATCATCAATGACCTTCCGTCTTCCGCGTCTTCTACCTCAGCATTTCTCCTCTGTGCTTCGGCAATGTAAGCTTCTCCTCTGTCCTTTTTCCTATTTGAACAGTCAACTGCTTTATGTCCATCCTTCCCACATGTGTAGCATGTGATGACTCCACCTCTGCCTCTTCCTCTACCTCTGGTACGAGGAAAGGTGTTATTGTCAGCGTATCCTCCGCTCTGTTCTGTTTGCTACCTTCGTTGTTCAGTGTGCCGGCCTCGCTGAGAACTTCCACCTCTTTCTGTTCTTGTCTGAGGCTTCTTCCAGTCATCCCTGGATTTCTAGAACCTATCCTGAGCAACTGACTTATCCTTTGGTTGGCTCCTACCCCGGCCTTGCTGTGATGGCTTACGACTTAGCTTTTCTTCGGCCTTCAATGCCATCTAATACGCATCCTCCACCGTTCTGATGGTTGTCATACTCATCTCATCTTGGATGTCGTATCTTAAGCCATTCATATACCTGGCAACTTTCTCATCATCGCTCTCCCGATGACCTGCTCTGATATTGAGCTTGTAGAATTCTTCAGTGTACTCCTTCACCATCATCAACTTCTGTCTCAGGTTCTGCATCCTCCTGAACAGAGTGATTTGGTAATCCCTTGGGATGAATTTTGCCTTCATCTTCGCAATCATTCAATCCCAGCTTTTGATTTTTTTTCTTTCCTTTGGAATGTCTATTTGCTTGAAGCTCGTCCCACCATAATGTTGCATGTCCCTTCAATTTCGTGATAGCATGCCTAACCTTTTTATCCTCTTCGATATCCTCATAGTCGAAGTAGGTATCAAGAGTTCTAATCCAATATAGAAGCTCTTCTGCATCCAGACTTCCTTCATAAGTTAGAATGTCCATTTTTGTCTTAGAACTCATCCGGGCGATAGCTTTGATTAATCGCTCGTTGGCTGCATCTTCAGCTGCAACTCCTCCTTGTGGATCAGCTTCAGCTTCACCTTCGGAGTCACTCAGATCTCTAGCACTTGCTGTGTGCCTCTGTGCTGCTTCCATATCTTCCATTCTGGCGCGAAGATTTCGTATTTCTCTCTCCATGTCTGGATTCTATCCTTTCCTTCCTCTTTCTCTGGATGTTTCTCTTTCCCTAGACAATTCCCTTTCCCCCTCTGGATCGGGTGATTGCCTACCTCTTCTTGGCGGCATGGTGAAATTTTCCTTTCTTCTCTGCTACAGAAAACAGAGAGATTTTCTCGCTCTGATACCACTCTGACGTAAACGACCACCTGGGGCACGTCCGCTTCCACCAGGACCTTCTCTTCCCTAGGCCTGAAGAGCTATATTGCTCCTCAAATCCCTTGTCAGGACCTTTCGGTACCCACAGGATGCTCCTCTGATGACCTCGCTTTACCCTATCGGGAAATCGGATATCACGTGATCACGAATCCTGAACTCATGGAATTGGGTCTTATAAATCCTCGAATCCTGATGACGGTTCACCACGACCCCTGCCTCTCATCGGGGATTACTCAATCGAGAAATCGGCCTTTACAAGGTCTTGAGTCAAGACACCCACGAAAACCTGACTCCCGATCTCCGATGGCACCCGCATGCCTTAGCTCCCTCAGGCTAACCTTTCTTACATGCGACCTGTTGGCCCACCTGACCACGTCCTTTTCCCTTTATCAGAAATTCAGGTTTCGCAGAATAGAAAGGCGTGGAACTCACGCTCACAGGATCTCTGATCCCCGATTCCCGACGCCACCTGTCCTGTTTCTCTGGCACCCGTGGCCCACACTCCCGTGGAAATCGGGAAATCGCGTTTCAGGAATTCACAATTTCTGTTACCCAATGTCACAGACCCTTCCAAATCCTGAACTCCGAAGTGCGATACCACTTGTCGTCGACTCGCGACGAGACTCAACCCTCCGACACATGTCCTCCACTAGGGCATTTATCTCTGTCGAGAAATCGTGGATCACAATTTCAATCTGCATAGAACTCTTGTCTCCGGGAAACCCGATATCCTGAACTATCCAGGATCTCTTGCCACGCATCCTCGCAAATGGGCGGTGCAAACCTCCTGTCGGGAAATCGTGAATTGCGATTCCAAACGGTAAGCGTTCTATGTCTCCAGAAACCCCGAAGTACCGAACTCTAACTCGTTTCGGATTTCTGACACGTGTCCCGCCGAGATCAACAGTTGATATCCTTTCGGGAAATCATGGATCGTGATTTCGTTCTTCAAGAGTTTCAAGACCACGGAAACTTCGATATCCCGATAAGCCGAATCCCGATGAGCTCCTAGCTCTTTCTTGCACACTAGGTTTTAACCCGTGCACAACTTTCCCAGATCTGACGATGGATGGGATTTCGTTGTTCCCTCGGCGAATCCTGACCGTTGATTTCTCCTCCTCAAGATTTCTCTGAAGTGGCTAAGTATTTCCTCTCAAGGCTGCTTCCCAAGCCTGCACCTGCAAATCCTGCTTGACCCTTCTCCGATCAAATCTCTTGGACTCTCTCTTCCACGATATCAGAAGTGCTAACCTTCCTGAGCTTTTCCACTCTGACTCCTTCAGATGGATTCGTGCACCCTCCTTGCACTCGATGTTCAACAACTTTTTAAGTGTTGAGTCCTCCTGACTCTGTGCACTTCCTGCAGCAGCAGTCCCCCAAATTCGTTTGCTCAGATTAACAACTGAGACTTCTTCTCCTGCCTGCACACTCCTGGCACGGCTTCAATGACCCACTTCTTCTTCTGGATGAATGAGAACAAAGGTTAAACTACTGAGCCTTCATCCATGCACTCTTTGCAGATGAATTCAACTGCACTCTTTGCAGGAATCTCCTGGCTCAGATAGAGAAACAATTGAAGCTCATTCTCTCTTCTTTTCAGACTTCAGGTTGAAAACATGAAATCTCATGCACAGCATATATAAAGCAAATGCATAACCGGAAAGCAACATTGATGAGCACATCAACAATACACAGAGAAAACAACACAAGCCAAGGGTCTGACTCAAAGCTTCATTCTATTAATTCAAACTGCCTGTACATGGATGTTTTTCATACAATTCTCTACTTTCTCTCCCTTCTGAATGCTTCCAATATGTTACAATACTACAATGAGGGTGTCTATATTTTTTTTCCCTCTCAGATTCTAAAACTATCAAATCTAGACTTAACTCCTATCTACCAGCATTAAATCTATTAAATGCCTCCTACTACTTCAGATAAGAGCGTATATCTCGAGGTTTGATACAACATACAAAAGGTGCTCCTTCATAAAGGATTCATTAAAGGTTTGGTGCTTCCATTTTCAAAAAGTTTTCAAAGAAATATGGCATGTGTTAAAAACACATGCGCTGGCTCCATGCTCGCTTTTGGGTAATTGCGATACTCCTACATCATTTAACATAAAATATTTAGGATGATGACATGTGGCGGCGTGATTTCGTCATTGTTTCCATGAATAATCTTAGTGCATGGATATAGCGACGTAAAAATTTCCACGAAAAATATTGTTTGCCTTCATGGAAAGTGTGATGGATATGTGTGGCAATAGCAATGAAAAATTGTGGCAAATTTGGTCATATGTGGTAGTGGGGGTCCAACAATAGTACTTGACCCAATATTTCAATGAACTAACTAAGGAGTCTTGACCATGCCCTTAGCCGTACTATCCGACTACACAGGTACTAGAGAGTGATCTCCCTAAGTGTTATTCTCAATGTACTATAGCAACAAGATGACCAAATGGTTTACTCCATTGGTCTTAGGATTTTAGGGGGTCTCCTAATATACGCAAGGTACGTGGGAGCTCAAATCCATAGTAGTGTTTTATAATGTTCAATATTTCTAAAGGGTCCTTCCAATATACTCTAGGTACGTGGAAGAACCACATTGTCCTTGGGTTGTAGCACTGACAAGTAACGACAACTCCTGTGTTTAGAGACGTTGGAATACGCTTGTACCTAAAAATACCTAAAATTATCCCAATTTTATGTGATACTCCTTTTATCCAACTTTATTCCACTTTTTTAATCACCCCAATTGGATTTTACAGTCAAAATATATGCAAATTTCCAAAACAAAAAACGCACCTTTTAAAACCCTGATTTGGAGACAGTGCTGCTAGCCGAACTTTCTTCTATTGTAGCTTTGCAATTTCATCCTTTCTGAGTCTAAAATTTTGGCCTGAGGTATCTTGATGTGCCTTATTTCCAAACCCATAGGTTATACAAACATGGGATTTTACAAGAGAATTTTATGATAACTTTCCCAAGATGTGTTGATTTGTTTTCCTTTCAAGAGAGTGGACTTGTACGGACTTCCATGTGTCATTGTCTTCACTTCAGAACTTGAAATTTGTACCAGTAAATTTTTTTTCCATACCCTAACCAATGGAACATGTATCACTGAATTTGGAGGTTTGTAGCTTCAAATATAACAATTTTCCCAAGAACACTTGTTTTAGACTGAAATCTGGACCAGCCAAAAACCCTAATTTCCTCAAAGAATAAATTTCATAGTACAACAAATCAAGGGATGAAATTTGTAAAAAAATTGCTTCACTATTACTCCTTCTTAATGTAAAAAAATTAGAACTTGAAACCAAGTTGAAAAAATTGGGAGCAAAAATTCCAAGAAGATTTGTTTTAGACTAGTTTCAAGACTAGTTAAAAACCCTAACCTGAACAGAATGTATATCCAAAAATATAACGAACCGAGACATGAAATTTGGACCCAAGTTAGTTATATATGTCTCCTCTACACTATGGAAATACCAAACCCTAAAACCTTCCAGAAAAAAATTTGTAGCGAAAATTCCAAGAATAAGTTTTGTGAAGAAGCCAGTCTCGAGGATTGTCTAGCTCGGATACCAAATATCAAAATAGCATAAAAACCTCAGAATAAGTACTCAACGCCTCAAAAAAGAGAGAAATTTAGATAATAAGCCTCTTTAAGGGGGAACCTCCTTATACATAATATGAATTCACAAATACAAGATGATTCCAAATGAAAAATTCTCCTTGGTATATATAGGAAACTAGGAGGTACAATTACAACTAATGGACCCAAAATGACATAAATGAAACAAAAATACTAATGTAATATTCCCCAATTAAGGGTTAATTTTCCATGATTTAGGGCTTAAAATGGGGCTCCCAAGCCTCTTTGGCCTAGACTTTAATCACAACTTCTAGTGGGATTCGACCCACAAAATACCCCAACAATGTGTGATTTTTCAAATATCACATACTAAATAACAACGAGAACTATGAATATCATAATGTGGAATTTAATTACCTCATGAAGAACCTTTGGCATGACCTTTTGTGAGGCTTTTGGAGGAATCATTATGGTCAAGTTTGTGCTCAAATCTCCTTGTGTGATTGACAAAATGGAAACATCAAAGGGTTGGGAGGCAATTTAAACAACCCCTTGCTCTCCTATGACAAGCATGAAAGGGAATATCATCAAGCCCATGCAAGCTCAACTAAACCCAAAAATAATAAATGTCATGGAAAGAGAAATAAATTTATAGAAAACCCTACATCTCTTCATGATTTGAAATTACATCAGCCACTTAGATATATGTTTTTCAAATACCTCTCTTGGGACAAGGATATTAATCCATTGTTTATGCTTGTCGGTAGTGGAAGCATAATATTATAAAAAAGGAAATGGCCATCCACACTCACCACATGTTCCTATAGTTTATGCAGATGCATGCAAGTTGTAGAACGATTTCCAGTATAAGTGGTACACATACCTTCAACAATTCCACTCAAACATCGAGTATAAGAAGGAAAGTATTATTCAAGTTTCAAACTACCTCAACTAACCTCTGATTTTGGCATTTTCCATGATCCTCAAATATTATAGACATGAGACATCATAGTGGCCCCAACTACACAACATCAATCCTAATTTAACCACTACATACTAGACACTCGTTGCAAGGAATCAAGTTTAAGACTTTCACTTCTAGGATGGATTTTTGTACTATTTGGATCTTATTTGTTTTCCTTCAAACAAGTGTGAGAAAATAATTTGGGAGTCGCACGAAAATCACTTATTAAGGCACTTCAACATGGAAAAGATAGTGGTAGTGCTGCAAAAGTATTTCTACTAGCCAAATCTTCGACAAAATGTAGTACATATATTAACCATGCACTACTTATGGAATCACTAAACTTGTAATCAATAAGCATGGGCTATATACTGTTTTTCCCACTCCTTATAAGACTTTGAAGTCAGTCTCCATGGATTTAATGTCGAGTATTCCCTCAAACAACACGATAAAAAATTATTTGTGTGGTCTATGATGGAAATTTTAGTACTCTGTAAGAAGACCATCACAACATAAGCCACTGTGAAGCTCTTCTTAGAGCATATTGAGTCCATTTTGGGTTGCCAAATACAATTTTTTCTAATAGAGACAAAAAGTTCCTAAGTATATTTTGGTCCAACCTTTTCTCCATGATGGACATCAGGCTAACTAGCTCGAATGTCTTTCATCCCTACACTGATAGATAAATGCAGGTAGTGACATGATGATTGTACATATGCTCAAAATGTACAACTCCAAGTATCCATGTACATGTGATGAAATCCTCCATAATGTTCAACACAACTATGACATAACTCTTCATAGTTCTATTAGCCACAGCCCTTTTCAAGTGTGATGGTGATCCAAGATATTTTCATCAATGAAATTGCATAAATAACATTAAGAGTATGAATCAAAGCTTATGTACAACATTAATTAAATAAGGAATAAATATGGAGAAAAGAAGAGAAATGACACAATGAAACAATAGCTTGATAATGGAGTTCGTCCAACATAGACTACATCTCTGGGCCTTTCTTCAAAAGTGGAGAGGATTTATATTATTCTTAGTGATAAAACTGCCATAAATACATCATTATACCTCAATATTGAAAAAATGGCCTTCAAATATGTTGCCCATATGCAAAAACAGACATCACCACTGGACTCGTGGCGAGAAAACGTGCAGAAATGACTGTCAAATCATGAAATTCTGACATTGTTCATCCTAGGCCCCTCCAAGGCTCTTCACCTCATAAAGCGTGCCATTGGCTTGCATTAATTACTCCTATACTTGCATGGAAAATTGTGCAAAGACCTTTCTAAGCATGGACTCTCGAACTTTGCAATAGTCATCATATAAAATGAAAAACCTCGGGCGAAGTTAACAACATGGGCCATAGCCCGATCGGTTGGTGAGTGTGTATAGAAGGTAAATTGTTGGGGGGAGGTCTCGAGGTGAAACCTATGGGCCTCCCCGTTTTGGGTATCCATTGTAACAATCAAATATATCACTTTAACGAAATACCATATATATTAATATATGGTTTCAATCCATATTTTAATACATCCGCCTTACCATAATAAAACTCTGCGCCAATCCTTTAAATGTAACCTCTACACAAAATATAGGATGTGATGTGTTGTTGGATTAATTATGGTCACTAGCTATTGGTTCTTGTCAGAAATGGTATGGGTCGCTATAATACAAGGCGATGTTGGTCAATCCAGTCATTGGTCGACCTTACTTGATATATTTTTTTGAATTTGTTTGGATCGGGCCCATATTGGGAATTTCTGGAATGCCATGTGGCAACTACTAATTGGGCCACATGGCATCTTCTGGTTCACCAACCTTGCCCCGTCATCTACCCAATAATAAATCCATGTGTCCTATTGTAGGGAGGCCATGTGGTGGCCCTTGGGTGGTGCCACATGGTGTCACCTAGGGGTTCCATTTGCCAGTCACCAATTGGCTCAAGTGGCCACTAAAAATGAATGCCACGTGTTGGCCTATGAGTGGTGCCACATCGATATGCTGACATCATCATGAAATCATGTTGATTTCATCCCTGCATAGTCATCTTTTGACGTCGGTAGTGAAGATGATGATGTCACCATGTTGACTTTGACTAGGTTGATTGCCAACTTTGACTGTCCATATCTTCTTCGTTTTAACTCCATTTGAGGTGTCATTTGCATCATTGGAAATTTTGTGACAATCACTTCGACTTGGCATTTTTTTTTCTTATATTTGAGGAGTTGAATATTTTCCCTTTTAGATCCTCTTGGATCATTCCTCCCCACTAGGAAGCTTTTGGGCCTCCAAAATCCTCATGAGTCACCAGGCAGGTGAGGGAATCACTCCCTCACTTTTTCTTTCTCGATCCACTATGCTTTAATTGGATGTGTGTCCTTCAGGCCCAATCAAATATATTCTACGTCACCCATGCATGAAGTCCTCATACTTCTATCCACGATGATATATTCCTTCAACTCATCCAAGTACTGAGGAGCAAACTCATCCACTGAAGGTATTGAAACACTCTCTCTCTGATACATAATCATTGGAGGCTCATAAAGTTTCATGTTTACAACTGGGTATATTCACATATTTGGTGTTATATCTCGAAAGGAATTGGTGTCAATTCTCTCCAAGATGGTGAAGAGTGCATGTTACATACATTGTATCTGATAATCCCACAACTTGGGATGTTTGATGTGGTAACCTCAAAGCAACTAAACCATTGTTCTACTTGCAACCTCTTTCTAATCGTTGGTCTATGGATGGAAATAAATCATCCTCCTCAATTTGGTTTCCATCATTCTCCACATAAACTTCCCAAGGAATCGAACGTCTCGATATGAAATAATGATTGTGGGAAACCCAATATGGACCCATACATGCTTAATTAAAAGGTGAACAACTCGCTCAATAATGATCTGCTTGTTACATAGCACAAAGACACATATATTGCTAAACCTATCCTCTGCTACATGAAAGTAGTCATGACCCATTTTTGACATAGGAAACCCCCCTACAAAATCCAAGGAGATACTCTTCCAAGGATGAGAAGGAATAATGAGTGGTGTGTACAACCTCGATTTTCTATTAGTGGGATTAAAAATGCACAAAACACAACCCTTACAATCATGGCTACAATTACATTCATTCCAGGAAAACATAACCTCAACAAATAAATTACAATCCACTCTACCCCAAAATTCCCAAATACAAGAGAAGGGTAAGATTCTCCAATTACATGCATTTTCACAATGATAGGTATACAAATTCTACCCAAATGGTAGAAAAGTTTGCTACAACCAAAATATTTTCACTTGAAAACCATGGATTAGCCTCTCAAATACATCTTTGAAGACTTCGTCAATAACATATTTTTCAACATAGCTAACATGAGCATTCTTAAAAACAATATATGCAAAACTAGGAGGTCTAAAAAGTATATCTGCTCTCATGGCATATACGTACTGGTTGCAACCTTGAATGGATGTTGAAGGTTCGGTAGAGATAGTATTGGTGCGGGGTTGATATTTTCTCCCAAAGTGTCTAAGGCCCTTTTTTGTTCGCCTCCCCACTGAAAGACCCGTCTCATCTCAAGAATTTCATTTTTATGTAAAGGATTAAGAGTATTAGACTTATCAAGCTATTTGGTTGTTACAATCATAAGCACAAGGTTCTTACAAGTGTGTATAGGTCTCTTCATTTGACCTCCACTAATAAGTGATGGGTTAGATTCTATGTTGTAAGCCCTAACAATATACTCCATGCCATCTTTTGTGAGATGGTATTTGTTCTCTTTCCAGAAAAAGATTGATTTTCTATCATAAATATAAGGACTCCCTAATACAATACCATAGATATCCAAAGGAACCACATCCAAATCAACCTCATCTATCAACTTAGAAGCAATGCCAAACCTCAATCTACATTGACTGGTAACCTGAAGTTTTGCATTATGATGTACCCAACCAAGAGGGTAAGGTTTCTAGTGAGGTGTTGTGGTTAATCCCAAATTCTTTACAACCTCTTCATATATCAAGTTAACTTGGGAGCCTAGATCAAATAGATTTTCCACTTTTGTGTGTTTGGTCACTACTCTTATGTGGAATAATTCACTTCTTCTTTCATTATTGTCAAGAGATGTAATTGTAGAACTTGAACTAGCATGCAAGGAAACTTTACCTTGCAATCCAATTGTTGTAATATTTTCCTTGTCACATGAATCAAAACTAAGCTCTTGTTGCATGATAGCAACATTTTCCTACTTCCTTTGGCCACCAAATCACTTCGGCCTTAACTCCAGATGAAACTTCAAACAATGCTTATCATTGTGCCCATATTTCTAGCAATGAGTCCAAGATGATTTTTCTCCCTCTTTCTTTTTTGTAGTTGTCCTCTTATCCTTTCCTTTTCCTTTCTTTTGAAATGGTCTTCTGAATACTTGTGATCTTCTTGTACATTCTTTCCTTTATTCTCAAGGTGAGTTTCTTGCACACACACTTCATCTAATTTTGTGGGGTTAAACAATAATAATGTATTTCGAATGTAACTGTGAAGTGCACCAATATACTTCATCAAAGTTTCATGAGAATCTAAAGGAATATTTAATGCAAGTGATTGTTTTCTAAATTCCTCTGTGAAACTCTGAACAATCTGTCCTTTACCCTATCTTAGATTTTTCCATTCCATCATGGATTTTTTAACATAACCCAGTGGATAAAATTTATTTTTCAATGCAGATGTAAATTTAGACCATGAAGAAAGGATTTTACCATTATGCTTACTACCTTTCTAAAGCTTTCTCTCCCACCAAACAAGTGTTGTGCCTTCCAGCCGAAGAGAAGCCAACTGGATCTTTTCCCCTTCCTCTTCGATCTTCTGTACACGAAAATAAACTTCGATTTGTGTGATCCTTTTATCAAGCTTATCTGCATTAGATTCTCCATTGTACATGGGTAAATTAAACTTCACATCTAGTTTCAACAATGGATTTTTAGAAGTACTTGGATTAAAACTAGAACACTGAGAATGTTGAGAATGATGATAATGATAGGAAGAGGAAGAAGAGCTTGAACTTGAAGATAGTGATGGAGGCTCAAGTGGGTCTCCTCCAATTCCATGGTTCACTAAAACATTATCCATTTATTTATATTTATTCTTCTTCTCCTTGTGCAACTCTCTTCTCGTAATTTGCATACAATTTCTCTACCATATATGACATGCAGTAAAAATCCTTGTGAAAATTCTTCTCATACTCTATACGAATTTTTTTATCTCCCATTTTCTTTCCTCAAGTTTCATACCCAATCTCTGGGTTGAAAGTATTTAGTTTTCCTTCACCTACTTTGAGCTTATCCCTAATAAGCATTCACACTTTCAATTCAATTCAAAGAAGACCGCTCTGATACCAACATGATCTATGATCTTTTCATCGATGACATTACATAAATTGTATTAAGAGTATGAATCAAAGATTATGTAGAACATTAATTAAAGAAGGAATAAATATGGAGAAAAGAAGAGAAATAATATAATGACACAATATATTGATAACGAAGTTTGTCCAACATGGACTACGTCTTTGGGCCCTGCTTCAAAGTGAAGAGGCTTTATATTATTCTCTGTAATAATATTGGCATAAATACATCATTATACCTCAATCCTGAAAAATGGCGTTCAGATTTGTTGCCCAGACGAAAAAATAGACATCAATGGTGGACTCATGGTGAGAAAACCTGCAAAAATGATTTTCAAATAATGAAATTATAAAATTGCTCATCTCAGGCCCGTCCTAGGCTCTTCTCCTTATAAAGCGTGCCACTGGCCTACATTAATTACTCCTATATGTGCATTGAAAATTGTGCACGGACTCCCGAACTTTGAAATAGTCTCCGTATAAAATGAAAAACCCTGGGAAAAGTTAACAACATGGGCCATAGCCTGATCGGTTGGCGATTGGTATAGAAGGTATATTGTTGGGGTGAGGTCCCGGGCTCAAACCTACGAGCCTTCCCTTTTTGGGTATCTGTTGTAACAATCAAATGTATGGTTTTTGTTAAGCCCTAATATTGGCTCATTACCCCTTAATTGGGGCATATTATATTATTAATGTTATTTTATTTATGTCCGCTTTAGGCCATTAGTTGTAATTATACCTCCTAGTCTCCTTTATATACCAAGGAGACATTTTCATTTTGAATCATCTTGTACTTGAACATTTAAGTGGGGTAAAAGGAGGTTGCCCCCTTGAAGAGGCTTATTATCTGAAATTATCTCTTTTTCAAGGCGTTGATTACTTTTTCTGAGGTTTTTCTATGTTATATTGATATTTGGTTCTTAACATATGGTATTAGAGCTCAAGGTCTTGGGGTTTCGTTGCTACATCTGAGACATCTTGAAATTTTCGCTATAACTTTTTTTATACAATGTTTCAGAAGGAAAGTCTTGGAGGATATTTAGTAGACGGATCAAGGTACATTGGGTTCAAAATTCATCTCCTGGGGCCTTATACTTTTGGAGATACAGCCTGTACAAGATGGGGTTTTGGAATCATCCTGAAATAAGTTATTGCGGAATTTTCGCTATAAATTTTTTTCTGTAACGTTTTAGAGCCTGAACGTCGGAGGCCATTTATAGAAATTAGTAAGGTATCTTTGGTAACAATTTAAGCTTCTAGGTCATCTTAAATTTGTATATAAACCTTGTGTAAGATAGGGTATCTGACTAGTCTCAAAAAGGTGTTTCAGGTAAAAAAATCATAACTTCTTGCTAGAGTATCCAAATTGAGTGGGACTGATTTCATTGGATCGTGGACAGTATGTAGTATTTTGGGTGTGTGTTTCAGAATTTTATATAAATTATTTTGTGCAGGGAATGCTATACAAGTGAGATCTTATGGAAAGGCCAAAAATCGGCAAGTTGTGGGGAAGTTACCGTAAATTCCACTTGGCGCATCCAATTTTGATCAGACCTATGGAATTATAGGAAGAAATATCAAAGAACTACATAAAAGAAAGTTTCATACCCAAAACGGCCAAAACTTGGGAGATACAACATAAGACATATTGTCTAGCAGAACCACCTCAAAATCAAGGTTCAAAAGTGATACTTGGCCAACATGCCACCCAAAAAGGGAATTTCTACACCAAATAAGCCTCTAGAAAATCCTACTTGGACTCTTGATGAAGGGGAAGAAATGAGTAGGGACATAAATTATTTTTAAAAGAATATAGTAACAAAAGATGAACTACAAGAGATGATGGAGGGTTTAAAAGGGGAGATCATAGAAGTATTGAAAAATTTCATAATAGAGAAAACACCTGAAAGTAAAAATGCATCCCATGAAATTCATGATGAGGACACAAGGAAGGATAATTAAGAATGGAGAAACTCCAACTTTGGTTTGAAGACTAACCACATTCCTAAGATTGATATGAGGAAGCTTGATGGCAAGGACCCAATCACATGGATACTTCAGATGGAGCAATGCTTTGATCTCCATAATGTGCCACATACACAAAAGGTACGAATTGCTTCTTTATATTTAGAACCTAATCAATTTGTGTGGTATCAATGGATTTGTTCCGTAAATCACTCATCACATGGACAATTTTCATGGAAGAAATGATAGCACACTATGAGGATACAAGGAGCAATACCTTCTTTAGCCAATTGATAAATCTCAAGCAAAAGGGTTCAGTTACCGAGCACATTGAGAACTTCCAAAGATTGAAAATAAAGGTAACCAATATTCCAGATGAGCACTTGATTCTTGTATTCATAGGAACTTTAAAGGATGACATTCAACATGAGGTTCGCCTTTGGGAACCCAAATAATTGGAGAATGCATTTAAGGTGGCAATAAATGTTGAAAGTAAAAATATGGTTATGGATACTAGAAGGACCAATCCTAACATCTATAGAGAGAACAATTCTCCTTCTTCTAAACCACCTCAACCTACAAGGTTGACACCTCAACAATTGGAGGAAAGAAAATCAAAAGGTTTATGCTTTAATTGTGACAGCAAGTACAGTAAGGGACATAAGTGTGGTGAGAAGAAATTATTCTACATAGATTGTGAAGAGGAAGAA
>ML794601.1:38738-71327 GCA_009831015.1 Picea engelmannii
ATAATTTTTCTTTAGCTCCTCCCTTGGTGACTTGACTCAAGGGCCAAGTGATATGAGAGAATCCCAACACAAACCTACGGTAGAAATTGGCAAGACCTAAAAAGTTGCGGAGCTCTGTTAGGGTGGCTGGGGCTGGCCAATCCTGAATGACTTGGATCTTTGTTGGATCCACATGCACCCCCCTCTGATCAATAATGTATCCCAGATACTGAACCTGGGTTATGCCAAAAGTGCATTTCTCCAAATTGGCACACAACTTGTGTTGTCACAGTGTTTGGAGGACCTGTCGGATATGGTGGAGGTGCTCTTCCCAAGTCTGGCTGAAGATCAGAATGTCATCCAAGTAAACCACTACAAATGAGTTGGTGAATGGCCTCAGGATGTCGTCCATTAGCCTCATGAAGGTTGCAGGGGCATTCATCAACCCGAAAGGCATGACCAACCATTCAAAAAGGCCCTCCTTGGATTTGAATGTAGTCTTCCACACATCAGAGGGTTTGATTGGTACTTGGTGATACCCAGACTTCAAGTCGATCTTGCTGAAATATTTTGCCTGCTTGAGTTGGTCCAGAAGGTCATCAATCCACGGGATCGGGTACCTATTCCAAATAGTGATCTTGTGCAGTGCCCGATAGTCAATGCAGAGTCTCCAAGTCCCATCCTTCTTCTGCACCAATACGATCGGGTTCCCACAGGGTGATGAACTCGGCCGGATGTGACCTTTCTACAACAGCTCCTGAATCTGCCTCTTGATTTCGTCATTCTCCAGGATAGAGCACCAATAGATGGGTCCATTGGGCAGCGATGCACCTGGGGTCAGATCGATGGGGTGCTTGACCTGGCAGTGTAGAGGCACCCCTGTGGGGGAGGTGAAGATGTCCTCGTACTCCTCCACGACCTTATCCATCTATTGTTTTCGTGTAGTGGGGCCTTGTCTGGAGGTCATGACCACAGTCTTCCGCTTTCCCTGAGGGCGGATCATCAGGAAAACAAATTTCCTAGTTTTGGAAATGAGCTTACAGCATTGTTTTGCAGTAACCAAAGAGATGGTGGTAGGCAGTGCTATCTCCGGTATCCTGTATAGATTATTGCCCAAAGTGATAATAACAGCACGAGGCCTGGACTCATACATAGCATGTCGCTTCCAGAAGTATGGTTGGCCTAATAATACATCAGAAACATCAAGAGGAGCAATGTCACATAATACCTCATTCGTGAAGGGCTTGATGCTATAGGGAAGGCGACATTGTCGACTGACGCGGAGGTCCCGTCCTTGGTGCAACCACTTGATGGTGTATGGTTGTGGGTGTGTTGTGGTCGGCAAGCCCAACAGCTTCATGAACTCTACCGAGATGAGGTTCTTCTGGCTCCTGCTGTTGACAATGAACTGCAACGAGGAACCCTTTACCCACATCTTGGAATGGAAGAGATGCTCTGCCTCCTCTGGATCTTCTGGTTCCTCCTTCTGGATCTTCGTGGTGGCAACGGTGGCGTTGGGCTTCGCATCGATAATCTGCTTCCCCCTGTCATTCCCCTTGTCAGGTTTTGATTCAGAGTCGGAGCATGCATCCGATTCAGAAACCTTCAACTCGGCTACTAATGACTGCTTGGCCCGACACTCACTTGTGTTGTGAGTGGAGCTCTTATGGAACTCACACCACTTCCCCGTGTCCTTTTTTGGCTTCGTGGTGTTGTTCTTTGCTTGTGGCTTTGGTGGGTTGTCCTGGGCTGCCCCGCCTTGGCTTGGTCCTTTGTTTTGCAGTTTGGGAGTACCTTTCCCGTGCTTCTGATTTGCAAACCCAAAGTCTCGCTTCTTCTATTTGAACTTCTACTCAATCTTGGCAGCATATTGATATGCCACACCAAGTGAGGAGATGTCGAGGAACTCCATTTCCTCCTAAATGTATCTGTGCAGACAACTGTGGTACTTTAACACCAAATTTTTCTCTAAATATTTGATACCCAACTTTGTGCGTAGGGTATGAAACAGATTCGTCATCTCATGCACATCTTGGTCCCTTTGCTGCCGCAACGTAGTCCATTGTATGTATTTGTCCTCATAGCTCCCCATGGGATAATATTGTTCCTTGATGGCATCTTGGAAAGAATTCCAAGTTGGTGCGGCTGAGAACAAAGAGGTTTCTCCCTCTCCTTCTTGCTTCGAGTAGGTTTCCCACCATTCCTTGACATGGGGGATGACTTTGAGGAGTGCGAAAATAATCTTTTCTCGGTCGGAAAAGTCATGAACCGAAAAGTATCCTTCTAATAGATTCAACCATCTATCTACGACATCTGCATCTATTTGGCCATCAAATATGGGAATGTCAAAGTTTACTTGTACCTTAAAAGGAGTGGCACCTCCAGAGTGGCTTATGTATGTCGATGCACTGCCAGTCGGAATCCATTGTAGAATCTGGGCAAATTTGTCCATCATCGCATTCCTTTGTTTCTCGAGGGCCTCCTCGAACAACATTTTGATAGGATATCCTGCTCCCTCGTATTTCTTTTATTTCCCCATGGGCGGTCATCGGGGTTTGTGAGGCTGATCTTGCAAAGGTTCAACTAGATCGAGCCCCAACTCCTTATACCCCGATCTCGTTGGGGACATGCAAAGAAGGATCGAGAATGAGCAGACCACTCCGATACCACTGATCTGGATTTATGTAGGAACACAATGAAATATAGAAATACACATAAACATAGAGATGCAACGGAAATAAGACTTCATTTCATTAACAACAAATGACTGAAATATGCTTATAGACAGAATGGAAATAAACTAGCTAGGGCGTTGGTAGCTTATCTCTGAGAAGAGATGTGGCCGCTACTCGCATCCGTGAGCAGATGATTACAATGAGGCTCTCAAGGCCCTTTTACAATAAATGGGAATGCAAAAAGTCCTAGACATCCAAAAACCTAACCCTAGGAGATGAAGCGCCAAAAGTCATGTGGGTCCCGTTTGGGTAAGTTGGTGCATCAACTTCCCGGGGTCGTAACTTTTGCATACGATCTTCGTTTTAGGTGTATGATAGCTCGTTGGAAAGATCTATCTGAGGCCTACAATTATCAAGACAAAATGGAATCATTAGATGATATTTTGCAACAACAACATACCCACAAAAACATCATTTAGGGCCTCAAAATGGCCCCAAAAGTTTAGGACCTGAAAAAACTGCTAAAAATAGTAAACTGTGTGAAAACTGAAAAACTGAAAGAAGAAATGGTGGGGGTCCAAGTGGAATAGGTGGTGGCCACCAATATGCACCTAGATCGTGCCACATGGTGTCCCCTAGGGGTGCCACATGTCAGTCACCAATTGGCCCAAGTGGCCACCAAAAATAGCAAAAATGCATGCCACATGTCAGCCTATGAGTGGTGCCACATCAACATTCATATGTCATCCTTGCACAATCAACTATTGATGTCATCAATACGGATAATGATTTCACCCTATTCAATTTGACTGGGTTGAATACCAACTTTGATTGGCCATATCTTCTTCGTTCTAGCTCTATTTGCAATGTCATTTGCACCATTGGAAATCTTGCAATGAGTACTTCAACTTGGCACTATTATTTGATGATATTTGAGGACTTTGAATTTTTTCACTTTTAGATCCTTCTAGACTAGATGGGGTTTCATCCATTAGCTCTAATTATTGTAACTCTACCCATTGTAGTATTAGAAGAAGAGTCCTCACATTCTTAGAATGAGGCAAGAAAAGAAATGATTTTTTTTTGTAGATCTATCACATCTAATAACAATTTCATGATATTTGATAGAAATCAAACACCAAGTACAAATAATGACATGATCAACATCGATTTCCACACAAGTTTGAGGTTTGTGACAAGTTATGGTTACACTTTCAAAAGTAGTGACTCACAACCCCACATATGAAGCTTGTTATCGCACAAGTTGTAGGTTGGGAAAAGCCCGACCCAACCACCAATTGGTGACAACTAGGAGATCACCTACCCACTATCACCTCAGGCAGGTGTTCCCGTCACTTTATATGTGAGGTAGTCAACTCAAGGGGGGAATCCTAGTGACCCTATGCAAGATACCAGTTATATAAAATATGCAGAACAGAAATAAAATGCTAGAAATGGCAGAATAATAGTAAAATATCCAGCATAATCTTCGCAATACACAGAAATGATATACGAAATAGAAATAGAAAAAGCACTTTGATTCAGAAAGCAATGTTCACAGGCCTCTTCGAGGGGGAAACCTCCAGTCGAGCAGCGCTCTGTTACAATAATCTCCAAGCTAGAGTTCTCATACCCTTGCCCCTTATTTATACTAAATATGTCTATTAAGAGAAGCATCTAGAGGAAGATCCTTCTAGAAGCAAAAGCTTCTATTAGGTCTTCTTACATCTACCTTATTCTATTTTATTGAAAAGCCTTATTAATATTGACCTTTATTACATCCGAATACATTGATCTACCTATGTGCGGGTTAGGACCTTAACATGTCTACCCCCTTAAAAACATCCTTGTCCTCAAGGCTTGAGATGTGGAAACTGCTGCAGAATGGTAGTTGGTTCCCAAGTAGCATCTGCTGGAGTCATATCTTTCCACTGTACTAGCACTTCCTTGATGGTTCTCTGACGCAGGCGACGCTCACGTTGGTCCAAAACTACTTCTGGCTATAGCCAAATGGATCCTTCTTCAGCTAACTTTGGAAGGTTGGTTTGAATTTGGCACCTGGTTCCAATCACCTTCTTCAAGCATGAAACATGAAAAACAGGATATAGCTTCGACTGACTGGGCAGAGCTAACTGATATGCAACTTGTCCCACACGCTTGAGAACTGTGTAAGGGCCATAGAATTTGGGTGCTATCTTCTGACAATGCTCGACCTTGAGGGAAGTTTGCTTATATGGTTGCAGTCTCAAAAACACCTGATCCCCTTCTGCAAATTGACGTTCAGAGCGACCTTGATCTGCTTGCTGCTTCATTCTATTCTGTGCCATGACCAAGTTCTCTTTAAGGGTACGAAGGATATCCTCTCGGAATGTAAGTGTTTGTTCAACTGCCTGGACCTTCGAGGTACTCGGTAAGTATGAGAGAACTGAAGGTGGCTTCTGTCCATATACTGCTTCAAAAGGAGTCATGCGAGTGGTTGTATGGTATGTAGTGTTGTACCACCATTCAGCGAGGGGTAACCATTGAGCCCACTGGTGTTGTTTTTCAAAGGCAAAGAACCTCAGATATGTTTCCAAACACTTGTTGACAACTTTCGTTTGACCATCAGTTTGGGGATGATAAGCTGAGCTGAGATGCAATTGTGTGCCTTGTAGCTTAAACAATTCCTGCCAAAAATTGCTTGTGAAAGTTGGGTTTCGATTGGAAACAATAGAGTGTGGCATGCCATGCAGCTTGAAGACCTGGTCCATGAAAATTTGAGCAACCGTGGATGCAGTAAATGGGTGGGGAAGAGCGCAAAAATGAGCATACTTGGAAAGGCGATCCACCACCACCATTATGACTGATTTATTCCCCGATTTGGGTAAGCCTGTAATACATTCCATAGAGATATCCTTCCAAATAGCAGGGGGAATCGGAAGTGGTTGGAGTGTGCTTGGAGATTTGACTGTTTCTCCCTTGTTGCATTGACACACCTAACATTCAACGACAAACTTACGGATGTCCTGTTTCATACCATCCCAGAAAAAAGAACGTTTGACTCGGTCATATGTTTTTGTGAACCCTGAGTGCCCTGCTGTGGGTGTAGCATGAAGCTCAGAAAGCACCATGGATTTGAGCTTGGATTGTTTACTTAAATACAAGCGACCTTTGTATTGAAGCTCATCCTGGAGCCAGGAGTATCCTAGGGGAGTCGAAGCCTTGTTCTGCAGTTGCTGGATCAGATGCAAACTTTTGGGATCTTGAAGCCATTCCTCGCGCACAGCTTGGAGCCAATCGGGTACAATGAAGGAAAGAGAAAAAAGGGATCCTTCGTCTTCATATTTCCAGGACAGTGCATTCGCCATGACATTGTCTTTGCCCTTCTTGTAAATGATCTCATAATCATATCCAAAGAGCTTAGTCATCCATTTTTGTTGTTCGTGGGAGGAAATGCGTTGTTCCAAAAAGTACTTGAGGCTTTGATGGTCTGTCTTAATTTGGAAGCGTTGCCCCAAGAGATACGGACACCACAGCTCAACGGCATGCAGAATCACCAACATTTCTTAAATGGGTTTGCCCAGATTCTTTTCAGACAGTTGCTTGCTAGTGAAGGCCAAAGGTCGACCCTCTTGCATAAGGACAACGCCGATTCCTCTCCCTGAGGTGTCACATTCCAACACAAACGTCTTTGTGAAGTTGGGAAGGGCCAGAACCGGAGTGGTGCACATGGTTGTCTTCAAGGTTTGAAAATCTTGAGCAGCTGCTGGAGTCCAAGTGAAAGAGTTGTTTTTGAGGAGAGCCATGAGAGGTGCTGCAATCTTTCCATAGTTCTTAACGAACTTGCGATAATACCCTGTGAGGCCCAAAAATCCACGCAAGCTTTTGAGAGTCTTTGGGTGCGGCCAGTCTTACATAGCTTCAATATTTTTCGAGTCCACCCTGACGCCATCCTTTCCCACCAGATGACCCAAGTATTCTACTTCTGAGGCACCAAAAGCACATTTGGACTGTTTCAGGAAAAGCTGGTGCTGAGAGAGTAGGCGGAGAACTTGATCCACATGAGTAAGATGGTCTGTCTAGGTTTTTCTATATATGAGGATATCATCAAAGAAAACTAAGACAAAATGACGGAGAAAAGGGTGGAAGACATGGTTCATGAGGATCTGGAAGGTGGAGGGGGCGTTACACAACCCAAAGGGCATGACCAAAAACTCATAGTGGCCCTCATGAGTGCGAAAGGCTATCTTGGGAATGTTAGCCTCTTTCATATGTATCTGGTGATAGCCCGAGCGAAGATCAAGTTTGGTAAAGAATTGGGCACCACTCAATTCATCCAGGAGGTCATCAATGACAGGAATGGGAAATTTGTCTTTAATGGTTAGTTTGTTGAGAGCCCGGAAGTCAGGACACATTCTCCAAGAACCTTCTTTCTTCAGTACCATGACGACCGGAGAGGAGTAAGGGCTCGTACTAGGATGGATGACTCCGGCAAGAAGGAGTTCCTGGACCATTTTTTCAATTTCATTTTTTTGTGCAAAGGGGTGGCGATATGGACGTATATTGAGGGGAAGGCTTCCTGGGACAAGGGGAATGGAATGATCATGGACACCGCGGGAAGGAGGGAGTCCTTGGGGAGTGGAAAATACTTTTTGATGTTTAGAAAGGAGGGCTTGGAGGTCTTGGGGCACTGGTGGGGTCTCTGTGGCTTGTATGGCGTGGAGTTGGGCAATGACACCTGAATGACCCTTTTTTAGCAGTTTTTCCATGCGATGAGAAATGATGACCTAAGGTGAACTAGCAGTGATGCCTTGAAATTTATATTGGTGGCCTCCTTGGTCGAATTGCATGGTTAAGTTCTGAAAATCCATGAGAATGGGACCCAAAGTCCTTAGCCATTCTGCACCCAACACAATGTCGCAACTGCCCATGTCAATAGAAAACATATGGGATTTGAGGTGTTAGTCACCTATTTGGAGACGCACATTTTCACAGCGCCTGCCACATTTCATAGAACCACCATTGACAATCATGATTTGGAAATTGTTGACAGCATGGATGTAGCAATGGGTTTCTTGGGCAATGCGGCGATGAATAAAATTGTGGGTGCTGCCACTATCAACTAGAATGATGACCTTTCGGTGCTTGATGTAACCGATTAGCTTGAGGGTTTGGGGGGCAGAGAAGCCGGTGAGAGCATTGAGGGAAATGATCGGTTCCACTTCAAGAGGGTCAGAGGGAGGGTGTATATAAGAGATTTCTGGTGACTCAGGCACAGGGGGAGTGTCAACATCTTCTTCCTGAATATCCTCAGAGATGGCCATAAAGAGATTTTGTTCCTTACATTTTTGTCCTGGGAAATATTTGTCATCACAATTATAACAGAGGCCTTTGAGTTGGCATTCAGCCATTTTAGCCCTAGTTAATTTTTGGATTTTTAATGGGGTGGAGGGAGTAGGGGTGTTTACTGGTTTAGGGCAGGGGATAAAGGAAGGCTTACGGGTTTGAGAGGAAACAATTTGTTGTGCTTCTTTAGCTTTTTTGGTAGCCTCCACCCAACTCGTAGGTCTAGCCATGGGAACATGGACCCGAATCTCCTCCTTGAGGCCACTGATAAAACACTCTCGAAAGAAAGCATCAGTCATGCCCTCTGTTCGAAAAGCCAGACGCTCAAATGCAGCTATGAAGTCCTCTACTGTGCTTGATTGCTTCAATTTTGTCAAACGACCCAAATGGTTGGTGTCGGTGTCAAAGCATTCATAAAGCTCAGTAAAAAATTGGGTCCAAGCAATATACCCTTGACGGGAAGTTTTTCGCCATTGCCACCATTGCCAGCATTCTTGATCTAGATGGAGAACACCATATCTGAGTTTGGCCAAGTCATCTGTAATGTTGTAGAGAGAGAAATAATGCTCCATTTGGGTGACCCAACCAGTGGGGTCCGAGCCATCAAATTTGGTTACATGCACCTGCGGAAGGCGTATGTCCCTTTGAAAGTGATGGGGTTGAAAGGAATGGGAAGAAGTTTCACCTTCAGTCTTTTTATGTGCATCAGGAAAAGAGTCATCAGTAGGGATCTTGAGTTTGGTGCAGAGTGATGCAAAGACAGATTCAAGCTGGGTGGTCAGTTTGTGTTTGACTTCCTCCATTGCAGACTGCATGGCTACATTTACGGATGCATTTATGGAGGAATCATGAGAGGCAATAGTAGCACTGAGTTGTTGCACTTCTTGTTGGGTCTCGAGTAAACCAGATTGCAAGGTGTTGAAACGAGACTCTAGTTCTTGGCTACGGGTATGGGCCATGAGGATGGGTGAACTGAAAAGGGAGCGGGCAGGGTCAGAAATTTTTGCAGAAAAATGATATGGATGAATGTGATAAGGGAGAAGAGATGAATCCAATGGAATAGGTCTCAAATAATGGTGAAAAAATTTCCAGACTTTTTTTTTTTTTTTGTTACAGTTGAGGGGTTATACTTTGGTCTGAGGAATGTTGTAGTGCTGAAATCCCCAAATTCTGAACCAGAGAGTATTTACTTAGCAACCCGAACGTAGATGCGTGTCAATAGATCTCGCCGATTTAATTTGTTTATGTTGTTGTTTATGTTCCCCAAGGGTTAGGTATTCAAGGTTTCTACAGACAAGGGTTTGCCCTGTGCTATAGCTCTCTGATATACGTGCGGGGTCCAACAGTAGTACTCGGCCCAATATCTCAAGGCACTAACTAAGGAGGATAGACTGTACCCTTAGCCGTACTACCCGACTACCCATGTACTAGAGAATATCTTTCGAGTGTTGTTCTCGGTGACACTATAGCAGTCCGACAGCCGATAGGTTTATCTAAAGAGGGCTTCAGAAAATCTAGGCCGCTCTGTACACAGGTGTTGTCTGATGTGCTACCACTCGAAGGGGTACCAACATGGGTTACAAGGGTGGCCAACAGATGTGCGCTTAAGAACCACTTGTATTTCCTACGTGTATGAATCCCTCAACCGCGGGTTTATGCGCGTAACGACAGATCTCTGTGGCTTAAAGACACTGGAATACGTCTCTACCCTGAAAAAAAAATACCCATAATTTCTGCCAAGGAAAGTGCTCTGATACCACTTGCAAGATACTAGTTATATAAAATATGCAGAACATAAATAAAATGCTAGAAATGGCAGAATAACAGTAAAATATCCAGCATAATCTTCACAATACATAGAAATGATATACGAAATAGCAATAGAAAAAGCACTTTGATTCAAAAAGCAATGTTCACAGGCCTCTTCGAGGGGGTAACCTCCAGTCGAGCAGCGCTCTGTTACAATAATCTCCAAGCTAGGGTTCTCATACCCTCGCCCCTTATTTATACTAAATATGTCTATTAAGAGAAGCATCTAGAGGAAGATCCTTCTAGAAGCGGAAGCTTCTATTAGGTCTTCTTACATCCGCCTTATTCTATTTTATTGAAAGGCCTTATTAATATTGACCTTTATTACATCCGAATACATTGATCTACCTATGTGCGGGTTAGAACCTTAACACCCTAGGGGGAAATAAGATGGAAAATGATAAGTATGAATGGATTTCCCTAGAGGTCAATTATAAATGGTAGAAAGAGCTTGGAAAAGAGTCATAAGAAGGTTTAAAGGTTTCCAAAAGAGTTGAGTGACCTGCCGAGAGTAAAGTACATGCCCGAGACATAATGAAAACCAAGGATTCTTGCAATATGTTAATTGGACAAGCAAGTTAAGCTTGTTGTCCCTAATTGAAGAAAAATTAAATGATATATATCATCACATAGAATATAATAAAGGATGAAATATAAGTGGTAAATGTATGATTGAATAAGAAATATATAAACTAGTGAAAGCTAGCTTTAACCCAAAAATGAGTAAGCAACACTTTAGCACAAAAGAAAGGCTGAAACAAGAAAGCTAACTACAATGATATTTATCATCCTTATGTCTGTAGAAAACCAAGCTTAATAGAAGAAAAATCAGCCAATGAAAACCACCTTTAACTAGCCAACACGTGTGCTAGGATTAGTAGAGAGTTAGGGCAAAGTTAGGGGTTAGTCCTAGGGTTAGTTTAGGATTTATTAGAGGTTAAAAAGTTAGTTTTTCTGCAGCCTTATCACTGTATAAGTTAGTTGTAACATAAACAAGAATTAACGGTTGAAATGGGAAACCTCAATGAGGCAAGAGAGCCAAAGGCTCAAGGAACAACTTCCCAAAGAGATATCTTTAAAACTTGAAAATTTCACGTTTACCAAGGCAATAATTTATTTCTCCAATGCAACAAGTAAATGACTCGTGTCTTTAATGATTAGGTTAATGGATTTAATCAAAGAAAGAGCTAGAGGTACTACCTCCTTGGGGGTGTAAATCCTCTTACTCCTCAAGACAAGTATCTCTAGCTAGGGTTTAGGCTAAGAGGGTGTATGCACTTATACTTCTCTTAACAAACCCTTGTTAAAACAATAATACTTAAGCATAGAATGATGGAAGCTAAGGTGGGGGTGTGTGTACTTATACTTCCCACCAAGATCTAGCAAAATAACCTTGACTTGAATAACAAATTATAGCACAAAGTAAAATCCTTACCAATCCAAGGAAAATGCTAAGAAAAACCACCACAATTGCAAAAGAGGAGCTTTCCAAGGCTAGTAATAACTTCCATAAACCAATAACCAAGAGTATAGCCATACACAAGAGCACAATAGAGAAACTAGCCAAAGATAGCGAAAATTTCAATCCAATACTTCTCACAATGGGAGAGTTATGATATGAAATGAGATCTTATGATCTCTATTTATACAAAATGTCACTAACATAGTTTGTCCACACAATATTAGGGTAAACCACAAGATTAGGGTCAACAACCATAATCTTTCCCCTTTACACAAAGAATATTAAACAATTCATCTTTAAATTCACTTTTACACAAAGGAAACCCTAACTTAAGGTGATGTCATCCATTTAGGAGGGACGTTTTGGAACTTTTAGGTCAAATGTTGAGTTCGAGATGATAGGGTTGGGCCTCCAAAGGCCATGTGTCTCAAATCCAACCTTATACTTCACGATACAAGGGTTCCTTCCTTCAGAACATGTCATGTGTAGTCATCACCACCTCAAGACCCTCAAGCATGACGTCAAGCTTCCAAAAGATGACATTTTTCCTCTCCTAGTAAAAACATTTGGCATGAAAGGGCTAGGTCATGTCGTCCAAGGTGTCCTCTAGGCCTCTAAAGGTATGTCTCTCTCATCTGGCATGCAAGCCCTTAGAATCAACCTGTGGGATTCAAGCCCCATGGAATCCCAAGCTAGGATTGTTCCTCAAAAACTGTCCACTAACTAGGTCCTGCAAAGACAAATAAGCACGCCCTCCAAGGATCTCAAGTCAAAATATCATTATGAGTAAATCAAATCAATAAATGAGCCACCTAAGCATGTGCATCAAAGATTACCCTATCAAATAAGTAAGTTCTCAAAGACATTATGTGACTTGCCAAGCCTGGATATCAGAGGGTTGATTAAGTGTCTTATTGGGTAGATATTCCGTAGATCAAGGAGTGTTTTCCAAGTGATCCCTCTATAATTGATGTAAAGTGGATGAAGTGGATAAGGATCAAGGCTCAATGGGAATGGGTTTCATGACATACAAGGGGTTGTAGTGTCTCATTCATGGGTGTCTTTGTAAAGGGTGTGTGGCACCTTCATTTGCAATGCACTTTTTCCAAGCCCATCCTCTTGCAATTATTTGTTTCTTTCATGTTTTAAAGGACGATTTGAAGTCCACTGCCCTGTGTCCAGATAATGACAGTGTCACTCAAAAATACCTTGTGGAAATGAGAAGGTTGGCTCATGATGAGATCATGTTTCTCTCATCAATGCAAATGAGAGCCATTACCTTGGCTTGGTGACCAGATGATGATAATGTCATACCACTAGATACCCATGATCACAATAGTCCGTCTCGTGATGAGACCTCCTATCCTCCAACTAACCCCCTAAGAATTCTATCATTTGTTCTTGTGGGTCCCCCTCTTCTTACAGATAATATTTTCATTTCTTTCTTGGGGGATCCTTGGGCGAAGCATATGGAAGGTTTATAAGTAATATTTTATCTTTTACCCAACATCAATCCCTATGGGCCTTCAGCCCCTTCTTCCCATAGAATGAGGGACAACCCCTTCTTGGGTCAATACACCCTTAAAATCCCAAGAGATAAGGAAATGGGGAAGTTAAGTGATGAAAAGTGGTAAGTATGGTTGGGAACAGTATGATGGCTCTTCAAGGGAGTTCCTAGTAGAAAACCCATTCTCGAGGAAGACCACTTACTAGGTCACAATGTCAACCACCAAGGTGAAACAGGGAAAAAAGCATAATGTCCAAGCATATGTCATGCAATCTAAAACAATCTAAGATACAACATACTCAAAATGCCTCAAATATTGAAATGACACTCACCATAATACCTGACTTGTACCTCATGGAGCAAGGCCCAGTGCCTCTCGAAAGCCAGCTGGTGTGGTGGATGCCATCTGGAAATCCTGACCTCTATGGTGGTGAGAAGGGTCTACATTTGTGCAAATGGATATTGTTGGTCATTTAGTCTCTCGACACTCCATATCTGCAACCTAAGGGCCTCAAGGAATAATGTTCTTATTTATCCCACAAAATGGGGATGAAAAAGCTCAAACCACTTTGAAATGGGACTTACACCATACCAAGGCCATGAATGAGAATGCTTTTAAATTGAATATTCAACCCTTCACAACTTACACCCAATTTATAATGTCGAGCTACTTCAACCATACTTTTTGCCTCTATTGGATACCTTAGAGGTTGCACAACACTTGGCCCCTACAAATCTTAACCCTAACTACATGGATGAACTTGATGCAATGGGAAACATTTCTTCTCAAGATTGATCACTAGTCTAGGTGGTTGTTTAGATCAACCCCCACCTTAGAAACGATCTTGAATATGCTATGTTTGGTAGGTCCTAAAGTTTTTGCACAATTTTTGGCCCTTCATATGTGTTTTTGGCAATTTCACTAGTTAGTCCCCCTTCATTGGGTATGTCTTACTAAACTTGTAGATCTTGTAATAAGCTTTGTAACTATACAAAAAATACCCAAAAATGAGTTTGTATGTGAGATTTATGGCCACAAGAGTTAAAGTTACAATTAAGCTCCTTAAAGCCCTCCTTCCTTTTTCCACACCTACTCCAAGGGTTAAGTTTGTTGCCTCTTATAATTTTGGGCATTATGATGAAATTTAGTTTCCATATCTTCTTACGGGATTTTGTGAATAAGCGTAGTCATTGGGTCTCTTCTTAGAGATAAACTACAACCATTCTAACAACTATGTATTTCTATGTACATTGTAGTGATTTTCACCATTGATTCTTTTATAGAATTAGGTTTTCACTATAATGCTTTGATTTAATATTTGTTAATTGTGTTCTTTTATACAATATTGTCTGTTCTTTCATTTCATTCTCAATCCAATCGAAATCATCTTCTATGTAATTATCTGATCAACTTTGCTTGCATTGAACTTTTAAGGATACACAACTACCTACCTTTGATAGATATCCATCTTCTACAAAGTAATTCAATCATGTTTTCTTATCCTGCAATGATAAATTCCTATACATTTGCATGATTTGTGCAAAATCCCAATCATTGTCACACAACTCCTTTATTTTCTCAAATCTTTATGTCACGTTTCTCATAACCTTCAATAATGGTGATTTTCTACTTAGATCATTTTTTACCTTATCTCTTTCCTTGCCTTATGCTTGACCACAAATGTATAACTTTGCATTGACTCTACCTTATCTCACATATTGTTGATTCAACTTTGTATGCACTTCAATGAACTTTGATGCATGATGATCCAGATACAAAAATGAACTCATTTGACAATAACTAACATCCTAAATGCTTCATCACCTACACAATAACATAAAACTCAAATCATATAATGATTACTTATTTTTCTCTTCATTTTACCCTATCATTGAGCACATACATGAATCTCTTTCTCAACTCAATACCACACTAATACAAATCACATTTACATCACAATTAACTTGAGACACTTTACTAAATCCATGAACATTAATACTAGTGTGATTGTTATATCTTGTAGTTGCTCAAAACTACATTGTAGTAATACTTCACTCCACACTGGAATGTGCACTATGTCATGAACTCTATCACTAGCACACATATGCCACTAAAACCCCTTATTAACTTAATATTTAACTAAAACTCCTTACCTATACCTATGTGACACTATTGGGCACTATTTGGCATGGGCCAACATAATATCAACTTCACTTTCTTTGGATTCATGTGCAACTCTTCCTTGGACATAATAAAGCCAAGTATAGTAACTCTTCCTCGAAGAATCCACACTTCTTCAAGTTGATGCATATATATTCTAGTCTCAATGTTTCAAAAACCATCCTTTGATGTTGAATATACTCCTCTATACTCTCATTGTAAATTAGTATATCCTTCAAATAAATAATTTCAAACTTACCAATGCCAGGAATCAAAACTTTAATAATCAGCCTCATGAAAGTATTGGGTGCATTGGATTAATCCAAATAACACATAACATATAGTTTGTCCTTAATCTTGAATGCAATTTTCACTTCATTTTCTTCTATTATCTAACACTAGAGATATATTTTCTTCAAATATATTTTCAAAAATATATCTACATGACTTAGTTTGTCCATCAAATCATACATCCTTAGTAACATGACCAAAACCCGATTCTGATATGATTTAATACTTAGTAGTTTGTACACATCCTCCATGATCCATCTTCCTTCGGTGTGATCAACATTGATACGATGCACGAACTTATACTCTCACTAACCATTTAGGCACCAACTTAATAACTTACATGATCAATTTTGTGCTCTCCATCAAACTCATCCTATGTGTTGATTGGTTTGATAAATTTATTCCCAGAATCAAATTCATTTGACTAACTCCAACTTCCATCCTATTTCTTTGTAGTCATCCAATAATTTATTTTATTTACGTGGGCACCTGTATATGTCTGCTTCTTTTCGTTCTTTGTTCACAAGGAGTAACACTTTTATTTTCTTCACCGTGCTCAATTTGTTGAAAGCAATAACATCTTTTTATGCTCTTAATCCTTGGTAGGTAACGATTGAAACTTATTCTTCTCCTTGGAGATGGTGTAAGTTGTGATCACCCTATAAATTTTATGTCTATTTATGAGTGATGTTGTTGCGCTTTGCATTATGCGTCATGTTGTAGCGCCAAACCCTCGCTGGCTTAGTGTACTCATGCGTTCTGCGCATTGTGGATGGTTTTTATTCTCATCTGATTGAAAGAATCTGCCACATGCCTGAGGGACAACGCCAAGGGAAAAGCTCGAGAATGCCAAACAAATTTGGATTAACGCCCAGCCGATATCAAAATGCACGTTCCGGTCGTATGGTTTCACATAAGAGGCAGGGAGTTGTTGTTATGAATGAGGCATTTTTTATTGTTTCTCAACATCTATGGAAGAATGTTGAGCACTCTTTGTCATTCTTTGTGATTATTTTTGTCACCCTTGGCATTGTCTATGACGATTACAGTTTGAAAGGTTTGGCCCCGTGGAGTTAGTCTCATTGTTCTGTGCATTGGATTTTACACTGGTGGAGTTCAGAGCCAGCTCCTGGATATAACAGTTGAGGGATGCTTCCAGCTGAGGGACACAAAGTGGATCTCCAGGCAGGATCTATATGTTTGCTTGGAATATGTTTGGTGGAGATCAAGGAGAAAGTGTTTTGGAACCTTGTTACACAAAAAGTAGAATTTATAGCTGCGCAGCAAGGCACGCTGCGCAACTGTCTTATTGATGTTTTGAGCAGCAAGAAGGGGTTTTTATTGTCAGTTTCAACTCAGAGCTTAATCACAGGGATAATAAGGAGATGAACACTGAGAATGCAGCAACTTAAACAATGTATCAGCCTCAAGTAATATAAGTTCATTTGCTGTAGTTTGACATATTAAGGTTTTGAGGTTTTAAAGAAGCAAGTGTCATTTTGAAGGAGGAACAAAGAGTTTTAGGGCACTCACTCATCATTATGAGGACATAATCACCATCGACCTTCATCATCTATCAGCCTAAGACAAAGAGAATGAACAAAGTGTGAAAAAGGAGCCTCCCGCGCAACTCCGTTGTGTTTCTGCTGTAGGTTACTGTTGCTTAGCAGCCTTGCTGCGCAACTGTGACAGAGTGTCCAGGTCAGCAGAGGTGCCAAGTCATTTTCAACGAGCACCAAGGTCAAAGATCACCATGTTGGGGATTCAAACACTTTTTTTGTCAAGTGGTTATAATGTAATTAATGAGTCAATGTTGACTCCTTCGTTTTAGCAAATTAGTTTAAATATTGTTGCCAAATATTTTGCAAGTGTAACATAATTTAGAGAAGTTGTTGAATTCGAATTTAGGAGGATAGGAGAAGAATTTTTGTATATATTGTATGGAGCTACATCAGCTAAGGGGGTGGGTTGGTTTGAATGTGATAGAAGAGATATCTTGGTGTATGCTGTAATCTTTTTCGGAGTTTAATACTAAGTAATTTATAAAGAAGTACAGAGTTATTTCTTTTAAGGATTTTTGTTTTATTAACTTCTGGTGATGTGTCTCTTTTTTGTGTTTATGTGTTTTTTTTCTACAATTATTCATATTAATGTTTAAGTTTCTAAGTATTTAATTGAGATTACATGGTTTATAATTCATTCTAGTTAGATGCTCTGAATACATATGCTCACTTTTTCTCCTAAAGTTACATTTGAAATTCATTCATAACTAGATGCTTCAAGTGTGATGGATTGTTTACCCTTTTTCTACCACCATATACTGCAACCAATTTAAAGAACTAGAAGGAGTTGACTATCTTGCCCTTGTTTAGAACTGTTCATCATCCCGTATTTATCACTTTGATTTATTTTAGCCCAAGATTCCATGCCCAATAAATGTCTTCTTAGCTTTGCTATCAACCATATCCTAAAACTTTTATTTCCATTTCAAATCTAACCTTTGAACGAAATATCAAATCAATCTTTTCAGTGATTGATTTGAAAGAGAGAGCCCTCTTTGATTGAAAGGAATAGCTTCCAGCCTCAAATTAGTTTGTGATTACCTGTGTGACTTGCCTCCACATCCAGGGCAAATTATGTAGTAATGATAACATAAGTCTTCTTCCTTCCACTTCCTTGGACATGATTTAAACAATAACACTTCTTTATGCTCTTAATTCTTAAGTAACAATCAAAATTTATTCTCCTCATTGAGATGGTGTATGTATTTTCCTCCACTTTTTTAAGAAAAATGGATACCCAAAATACTCAAAATATGTAATTTCAACTACCAAAATTTGAAATTTTCTAATTTACCATCACAGATTTTTTTTTTTCAAAACTTATCGGATAGAAAACGTAGAACGTTTAGCTTACGTGGCCTTTTGTTGAGGCGTCGAAACTTTCATATCTAACTTTTAATTCGAAGTTGCACACAATGTTCAAATAAGATATAATCTCAACTACTCAAAGGAGATCGTAAGCAGATTTTAGTTATGTTGGACATGCGATCAGCTCTTTGACCCTTCACACGAACCGAAGGATGCTTAAACCACTCGATCGGCAGGAAGCAAAATCTTATTCTGAGACATGGATCTCATAAACAATTAAAGGAACATAAAAAGTTTAGGACTAGAGGTTTAACGAGTGTAACAAGGACTGCAAACCGACCATGAAAATATTGGGCAAATAGCAATTGTAAAATAGGGGAACAAATCCGAAAGAGACCTTATGGCAATATTTAATTTGATAAAGTTCCCCGAGCAAAAGAAAATGTAAAGGGACAACACAAAATGTGGACCCACCATTGCTCAAATGAAAGATTAATATAAAAGGGGAAAGGGCCCAACTTCTTAGAGAAGGTTGGATCGCTGCAAGAAGCATCTTAATAAAGGAGAAACAAAGAGCTAAAAGGGAGAATATTTTTTTTTTTTTTTTAAATTTATTTGTGGAGATTATTGGGAATGAATGTAATAAAATTGAAGGAGAGAAAGGAAGCTTGAGGAAACTTAATGAGGAGAATTCGCATTTGGCCAAAAGTTTTTTTGGAAAGCTTTGATTCTTGTGTTACATATGTTATGGACTATTCCTGTGTATTTCCTGAGCATTGGGGGTTGTTGTAAAAATGCCCTTTACAATGTAAACAATTTTTATCTTTAGAGTTTGCATTCTTATTTATGTTTTCAGGGCTTGCGACCATTACAACAATATACTAGTTATGAGCTCAACATGCCACTTGCAGGAATTGAACTTGGGTGGGGAGGATAACAATCATTCCTCCCAACCACTCGAGCTAAACCCAATTGACAAATGTTTGTCTAAAATTGTAGGCACATAGCTATAATTAGTTGTTTAATATCATACTGCTCTAGGTTTTCCAGCTATTTACTCATATTCCTGCTTTGATTTTCACACTCAACTTATTTTTGGGTATAATGGTGGTGATATGTTTGGTCCTATGTTTGCTTCATCAGTTCTATTAGTATGTCTAGGTTCCTGCATTTGTTTGGTTCTCTGTTTGCTTCATATTAGTTTCTTTTCATTTTATTAGATTAGAAAGCCCCAAATGGTGGACTGGCTCATAACCGATAAACCTCAAATTAGTAATGGTTGTCATGCTAGGATCCAAACATTTTGACTTGTCAACTTCCCAACAATAAGTAGCAAAAATACTTAGATATAATGTTGCATACTATCTCATCTTGACATTCTCCCATGTTAAATGCCACCTTGCACTAATATGTCATTGTGAATTCATAATTGTATTTTAACTAGAACAACTATAAGGTATTGGGTGCTTTGCCAATTGGGTCTAGCACGAGTAGTTGAGAGGATAATTGTTATCCTCCCCATCCGGGTTCAAATTCTGCTTGTGACATGTTCGCTCTTCATGAGCCAATTGTTGATTGGGGTTGGAAATGTAACATTCCTAGTTTCCTAATTAGGATGTAATCCTCATTATCACAAAGAATTTATAGGAAAACATACATAAGTAGCATAAATAACTTTGCTTATTCCAAATTCATCCATTTCACATGTACAAATTCAGCCATTTCAACACATAAATATTACTTTTTTATTACACATGGAATATTAATAGTAGATTTATGGGAAAATACAACAACCTGCATATACAACCATTTCCCATATAAACAAATACATTTCTCCCATGATTCATTTATCTTCTATGATACCCATAATGTCCATTACATCCATTTGACATGATAGGAAGATTAATGTACAGAGCATAGGTAGAGTTATGCCCTCTACTTTTCAAATCATGGTTGTAATAGCATGAAAATCTACATGTGAATATCTTCCAAATAGTCCTGAATTTTAATTATGATATAATGCTAAATTCTAGACTTGTAATCTCCCGAATTAAGCACATAATCCTCATTTACAACAATACCCACAAGAATTAGTTATCAACATATAAATAATAAATACCAATTTAATTATATGTTAGAGGTTTGCACTTGGGGAGGTAGCTCTATGGGAGCATTTTTCCTAGCCATAGAAATCAACTTGTGTAGGTGCCACCCCCATGTCGAGAAACGAAACAACAAGGGCGAATTTATTGGCTATGGATATGGTTTCTCTCACTCAACCCAATTTCTTAGAGTTCATAGGAAAATAAAACTAATGCTACAACCATCCCAATCAACCAACCTCTACCCCCCAACCTTGCAAAACACAAGGAATGGGATCCCCTTCACTGCTAAACAGTCCCTCAAGCTATTCCACTTCCCTCCAATGCTATAATATAGGCCAGCCAGGGAATCTCGGCTGCTAGGAATTAGGGAAAACTTAGTTGTACATTAATTGGTTTTATCTTAGCCATTACTCTTGAACTCAGCCATGGTTTTCACATAGCTTCATTTCAACAAAATTATGGTAGCATAATCCAATCTTGGTAGAATGCACTATGAACACTAGCATATGCATTCCATAATGAATGAATGTTTTTCCCCAAGATTGAGAAATGCCCATCCCCGAGGCTTGCATGGAAAGCATGTGCCCTCCCATGAACTTGGAAAAATAAGATATGGTCATATAAGACAAAAGTATAGGAATACTTTGGACATAGACACATGGAAGCCATAATGACATAATGTTTATTTGACCATCCTACTTCCTCACTCATTGGTTCTTTGCCCCCATGGCGCTCCTAGAAAGTTATCACCCCCAAGTGCACCTATTTATTATATTATTATTATTATTTATGTTTATATTAATTCCAATAATAATCAAATGGTAATTAACTTTCCAACTTACAACATACTTACACATTACTCCCAATGCTCACAAGGGGTACTACAATTCTACCCCCCTTGGAATAATATCGTCCTTGATGTTCCTCTTTCCAATAATAAATCATGTCTTCATTCTTTAGTTGCACCTATAATAATCATTAAGAAACATGCATGTTATAGTCATTTTCTTGCAACAATTATCCCATTCGTAGGAATTTTCAATTTCAAAATGTAAGCATGTATATTCATAACACAATATTAAATATGCAATTCCAACTCAATACTTATCTGTATGAATATTTTTTGCTCCACTTGGCCAAAACGAGTGAGAGTCAATGCATTGTCCTTTCTAACACACCCTCCTTGATCCCAACACACATGCCATATGAATCTCTCACAATAGATTCATTTAAGTCACCTCTTCCTCACAACCACTTACAATTCCAAGCTTAGGCATCCCATTTTATGCTAAACAATCCCTTGGGTGATCCATCTTTCCAAGGATTTCATGTGTAAGAAGAGAAACAATGTATACAATTTTACTGTCAGGACAATCCACTGACATCATCTAGCCAATCAATAGCATATGGGGATCAAGGTATATTAGAGGGTTCTAGTGTCATCATAGTAACCTTCTCGCTTATGCTTTCCAGTGTGCAACAACCATTATTTTCCATTACTGGGTAGATCCACCATCTCATCTATATCATAAACAAACAAATATTATGAGTCATCTCTTTATCTATCAACTAAATTTAGAGTAAATTAGTATAGTATTCATATTCCAAATAATTTAGGAAGCTCCACGTATTACCTAGCTTTCAGTGACATAGGAAATAGTCCCTGTCTTCATTATGGATTACTTTTATTGCCATATCAAAGACATCTCTTCTTGTAACTTTTTTCTCTTGACAAATATTTCATGTAATCAACAAAACATGACTACTTATGCAAGAAATATTTTTTTTCATTGCCACATCCATTGATCCAGATTATTTTCAGCATGAAATGAGAGCGGAGATATAATAAATAAATGTACAGAGATATCACATATATCAAATAATATAACAGAAATGCATCAAAGATGCAACCATAAACACAGAGATACAATAATACACATTTTTCTATTAATGAGCAAAAATGTACAAAGACTGTAAGAATACAGAGTGAAAGACTCACTAGAATGGTGGAAGCTTATCTCTGAGAAGTCATGTGACGTCTACTCGCATTCGAAAGAACATGATTTTACAATGAGGCTCCAAAGGCCCTTTTATCATAAAGAAAATCCAAAACACTAACCCTAGAAGATGAAAAGCCAACAATTTTGTGGACCCTGTTTTGGGTAGTTTGGTGTATCAACTTCCCGGGGGCGTAACGTTGGCATACGATCTCCGTTTGGGGCACACGACAGTTCATTGGAAAGATATCATTGTGAATATTCATTTAGGGGACTCAATTAGAGACTTAGGATATCAATGAGAAGCTCGATCCCAAAAAGCCTTCATTTAGGCCCTCAAAATGGCCCCGAAAGTTAAAAACTGCCAAAAATAGTAAATTGCCAAAATTGCCAGAAAACTATTTTGAGCCAGTTGGAAAAGGTGGGTGGCCATCAATATCCACCTGGATCAATCCTCCCTCCTTAGGAATCAATGGTCTCCATTGCATTGAGTGCCCGGGGGAGAGGGAAAAACATTTGTTGAATTTGCATCTTGATGAGTTGCTTGCCTTGTTGGAGAAGTTGCATTGCTTAGCTTGTTGAATGTTGTCACGAACATGTGGTTGGAAGGGTTGGAACTTTTTAAACAGTCTGGCTACATGAGATGCCTGTGTGTAGAAGGAATCTTTACACTTTGTTACAATCTTGTCGACCTTCTTCTGTTGGATAGAAGGTGCTTGGGTCGAGGCTGTAGTGGTTGTAGTATCCTTATGTTCACCTTTTGAACAGATTATGAAGAAGATGAATTTTGTAGTATGAGATACTACCTTGTGGCATTGTTTAGGTGGGAAAATAGTTGGAACTACCTCTGGTATCCTATAGAGATGACCCCCCCAGAGTAACAATGACACTATAGGGTCGAGACTCATAGATAACATGGTGCTTCCACATATATGGTTGGCCCAAGAGAACACCACAGACATCTAATGGGAAAACATCACATAATACCTCATCTTTGAAGGGCTGGATGTCATATGACAATCAACACTGCTGGCTGATAGGAAGATCTCGTCCTTGGAGAAGCCACCCAATGTTGTATGGTTGTGGGTGTGGTGTTGTCGACAATCCCAACTGTTTGATGACCTTTGCTAAGATGAGGTTCTTCTGGCTTCCTCCATCAACAATAAAATGCAGTGGGGTCACCTTCACCCACATATGTGAATGAAAAAGGCACTCCCCCTCTTCAGAATCTGTGGGTTCTTCTATTTGAATTGTTGCGGTCATGACAATAGTAGTGGGGTCTGTGTTGATAATCTGTCTTCTATCAATATTTTCTGAATCAGATTCTGAATCAGGGTTCGACTCCTTGTCTTTGATCTCGACCACCAATAACTGTTTTGAGCGAAATTCATCGGTGTTGTGCCAGGGGATTTTGTGGAAATTGCAGCATTTTTTGGTGTCCTTCTTTGTCTTCCCGTGACCCTTCTTTTCATGTGGCTTGGACTAGTTTTCGAGAGACTTTTTGTTAGGTACGTCTTTATCATACTTTGGTTGTTTCATATTTGTAGACTCGAAATCTCGTTTGTTCTAGTGCTTAAATTTTGCTCAATTTTAACAACATATCGATAAGCAACACCGAGTGATGAGATGTCCAAAAAATCCATTTCAGTTTGGATGTATCTGTGTAGAGCCCCATGATATTTTAGAACCAAATGTCATTCAGAGTCTTTGATACCTAGCTTGGTGCACAGGGTATGGAAGGTATTGGTGAACTCCGGAACTTCTTGGCCCCTCTCTTGCCGCAGTATGGTCCATCTCATGTATTGGTCCTCATAGTTGCCAATAGGGTAATATTGTTCCTTTACCGCATCCACAAAAAAATCCCAAGTGGGCTCGACCCCATATATTCCAGACACCTCTGTGGAACTTTTCTCCCAGTAATTTTCCCACCAATGCTTGACATGGGGGAGATCCTTAAGGAGTGTGAAGGTGATCTTTTCCCTATCAGAGAAATTATAAATAGAGAAATCACCTTCTAGCAATTTAACCATTTTTCTAGGGCATCTGCATCTATTTGTCCTTAAAATATGGGAATATAAAAATTAACTTGTACCTTGAAAGGTGAGGTGCCTCCAATGTGGCAGCTTGATGAATATGCACCTTTTTTTATCGGTAGGCATTGAAGTATGTGGGCAAAATTCTCCATCATTTCGTCCCTCTGTCACGTGAGAACTTGCTCAAGCAATATATTAATAGAATCGTCTACTCTGTCGTTTTATTTTCTTTCACCATGGAGGGTTTCTTGGGCGTGCGAGAGATATTTTCCTCAAGAGAGACAATCTCAACGCCCAACTTTCTATACTCAGACCTCGTCGAGGACATGCACTGAAAAACGATCAAGAGCAGCATGCTCTGATAGCACTGATCCAGATTATTTTCGGCATGAAATGAGAGCGGAGATATAATAAATAAATGTACAGAGATATCATGGATATCAAATAATATAACAAAAATGTATCAAATATGCAACCATAAACACAAAGATACAATAATACACAATTTTCTATTAATGAGAGAAAATGTACAAAGACTGTAAGAATACAGAGTGAAAGACTCGCTAGAATGGTGGAAGCTTATCTCTGAGAAGAGATGTGACAAATACTCGCATTCACAAGAATATGATTTTACAGTGAGGATCCAAAGTCAATTTTATCATAGATAAAATCCAAAACCCTAACCCCGGAAGATGAAAAGCCAACAGTTTTGTGGATCCTGTTTTGGGTAGTTTGGTGTATCAACTTCCCGGGGGCGTAACTTTGGCATACGATCTCTGTTTGGGGCGCACAATAGCTCATTGGAAAGGTATCATTGAGGATATTCATTTAGTGGGATCAATCGGAGCCTTTTGCTATCATTTAGAATCTCAATCCAAAAAAACCTTCATTTAGGCCCTCAAAATTGCCCCATAAGTTAAAAATTGCTAACATATATGTGTGCATAATCACAACTTGCACACTTCAACATCACATAGAATACCACATTCTCATGTCATAAAATACACGTTGATGAGTTCTAAGGTCTATCCAATTCCTTGACACACCATCCAACCACCTCCCCAATACTTGCTTGACCATATATACACCTTCCTCTTCAAACCAAACACAACACTAGGGATACACCCTCTTAGTACTCTTCAATGTTCGCAAGAAGGTTACAGTCTAGGACATTGATACAAAAAGGGAGACCATTGGACACTTGTACAATGCTATAGCCTTTCCATATCCAACAACACTATGGCCTCACACATGGCATCCACTTTCACAACATGATGATAAGCTCTGACTTTTCTTGGTTATTATTGCATAACCAACACAACATGACATGACATAATATTTCATAGGAATCCATTAATATATTTTAAATGATCGTATATGTCCAAGGTGTCCTTCTTTTACCATAAACCACCTAAGTATCATTCACATAAATGAATTCCCACATTACAACCATATCAATTAAGATATCAAAGCATGACTAAAGGAATTCTTACCTAAATTTCCTTCAACACATATGCAATATAAGAATAACTAAATCACACCTACATGGCTACCATCAACATCTCCAATGTTACTTGATCAATTGGTGTCTTAAGAAAACTTACATGATCCTTTCACTAACCTCTTAATTAACACTTTATTGTCCTTATCCTTTCTTCAGAAGGTTGATTGTCATACATAGTAGTATCATCAACATCTTCAAACATGATCTCAACCATTTTTGGTTACACAACCATCAACTACCCCATTTAATCAGTATGCCATACTCATGGCATATCTAACAACATACTACTCTTCGTCAATATGCATGATCATATATTCTCAAGCATGTCAATATGCACTCTCTACCACATAATATCTCTCAATATGTTAACTAGTTCATATGCATTACAACTATTTTATTCTCTTTCTTTTTCAACATTCCTATGATTTTAAACTATCTACATATACTATCTTTCTCAATCTCAAGAAATATAAATAAAACAACAAGATAAGAGTTAAATAATTCTCCCTTCCAATTCCTTTGTATAGCATGGAACTCTACAACATGGTTGATATTTTTCATGGCCTTTATCTACCTTGCTAGCTACATTCACCATTTGAAGCTACAACAAATTCCTTAGCATTTTGTAGCTTCCTTTGCTATTTTGGGTTTCCCTCAAATCCCATCTGATTATAGTAACATCATGTGCTCTTGTGTTTAGTTGAATTTGCATTTTTTTCACCCCTAGGAATTACTGCTCCATTTTCTTAAGCAATTCCAATCAAGTCCAACTTGGTCTTAGCTCATTTCTAGCCCATATTTAGACTACAACCTCATTATTTTCTCTATTTCCTTGGCCAATATTGCTCCAACTTAACTTCATTTACGAAAATTTCCAACACACTGTAATGCTGCAATTTATATCATTCTAGGTTCATATGGACTCCTTTCAAAGTCTATTCTCTTTCTCAACCAATACCAATCTTAGATACACTTTTGAATTTATATTCATGCTTTGTACTTCCCATTTGGAATTAAATACAATTCTCATGTTCTATTTTGACTTTCTATCCATTTGTATATTTGAAATGCCCTCAACATTTAAAATCTCTATCTCCTTCCAAATATTCTTGTTTATTGTTGAAATCATCTTCTTAGTGCTGCAATATCCTCCAACAGTTGAGAGTCCATCACATGTCATCTCATGCCCTTATCTCTAGCTGTCTTTAAACTTGAACCAATTATGAAATTTCCTCTTCATTTCCATGGAGAATTCTCAACCAAGTTCAACTTTTTCTTGTAAGACAAATCCACACCATGGAACTCTTTAGTATATTCTACACATAAGTTTCTGATTCATATCCTGCAACTCTTCTAGGCATATATATGACTTTCCAACAAATATAATTCACCCGACACCTCATGCATGTTCTATTTCTCTCGGTAGATTTACTCTACCATACTAGGCTTCCATAACTTCTTCCTTTATGCATAAGAATGTCATTTTCTATCTATTGGTATACTCTAGACTCCCTATGCCTATCACTGTTACTTCATTGTATACAATAACTAGTTGCAAGGATGATGACTTCCACTGTTACTAGTAGCCAAGGTACCAATACTCATGGCTACTTCAATTACTTATTTAACATTTCCAAAACAAATTGGAGTACTAGAAGGTGTTCCTTCCAGAATGAGAAGTCCTATGCACACGCATCTCTTTAATGTATCTAACATATGTGCCACTTATGTGCATAATTATTTATTCATTCATGATTAGCCAATTCAAAATGGAATAAGTATTCATGCATATATTGCAAAAAGATTCCAATATATTTTGTCTACTAGAGGTTCCTTCCTTTTTCATACCCTTCCTAGGTATTAATGACACACATGCAGTCAGTTTTTAGTCATATGTATATTAACACAATATATCACATGTCCGAAGTAAGTTCTTACCCAATTCCTTCCAATTCTATGGCTATAAAGGCATAATAGATTTTATACATGTCTAGTTGTCAATAACCTTTCTAATATTACCTTATCAGTTGATGTGTTATGGGATCTCATAATATCCCTTCATTAGTTTTTCAACATCAACCTTCTTGTCTTTATCCTCTGCCCAAGGTTGTACACCATTGGAAGTTATCCCCTCAACAATTTCAATCATTTCTACACATAAAAATTATAATCAAAATTATATCAGTTGTCATGTCAAGTGACAATGCATGTACCATAGAATTTTAAATCAATAATCATTTTCAAATATGTCCTAGCATATCTATATGCACTCTATCACATTGTCCTCAATGTTTGTTAATGCAACATAAAAAACATCTCAGCTATTCTGCTTTTCACATAGTGACCAACATTCCCATGCCTCGGGTATTTACATAAATCGCTTTCTCAGTCAAGCATTATAAATAAACAACAAGAGATGAATAAAGGGATTTTTCCCTCTAATTCTTTTACATAGTATGTAAATTTTAGCTCGGATGAACTATTTCCAAGACCTCTATGTCATTTTCAAAACATGGAATTACCCACAGATAATTCATTCCAACACCTTCATTGATTTGTATTTTCCTCCACCATCTATACTTGTTTCCTTAGAAACACACCACTTTGTTAAACAGTTAGAGTTTTAGAGTGAGAAAAGTATTCCCCCTTTTCTCCTTCTTTGCTTATGCAATTTGTGCCTTTGGGACCTACCTGCCCCATTTATTGAGCAGTCTCAGTCAAGTTCAAAATGACCTTTCCTAATTAAGAGAATCATCCTTCTTTGAATGCAACAACACTCTAACATATCAAAGTTAGTTCACAATTTAATTATGAATGGTCTAGGTGTCCTATGTGATGGGCGATTGAGATCTACTCCAGCCTTCAGGCCTTTGGGGGTTCTCGAACCAAGCGCAACAAAGTTTAGATCTTCCAAATCATCGAACTACGAACCACGTTCGATATATCGACACGTGCACCTGGCACCAATGACCAGGATTTACTTCGGCCTTTGGAGGTTTTGGGTGTTATAATGCTTTTTCTCTCCTGAAGCGGTCAACATCGGGCTGACTACAGTGTAAATACGACGGTTGGGATAGTTATTAGGTATCCTCATATCTACGGTCTGCGTCACTTCATGACTCCATCATTCAGGAGCTTTGGCGATTGTGAAGTTTTAACATCCTGAAGCTCCGAAGCCTATAAGAGCTTATCTCATTTTGGACTGACGCAGGGTTCCCAGACCTTGGTCATATGGGTTCTCCAAAAATTATCGGGGGATACACGTTTAATTCTTGGTCGTGAATTTGTTAAGGCTGTGGGCAGGAGTCCTTGGTCTCTTGGACAACTGGTTTGAAGAAAGTTCCTTCCAATCACAAAGATTAAGCTCTCATTCGGGGGAAAGGTCTTTCTCAAGGATCAACGAGGCTGTAGCAGTCCCGAGGAGTCTGCTCCAACTCCAGGACTGTGAGATTGTTCCTTGTGAAAAACACCTTGAAGAATTTCCAAATAGGCCAAAGGCCAAACTTTCCACCTTACAACCATTCTAATGCAACGATTTACAAAGGAAGAATAAGCATTTTCATTATGGATCAAACACTGCAAATATTAGTCACATATTCAGACATTCAATCATGCATTTCAATTTAAGTGCATAGGGTACACAAAATACTTATCTATTACAAGTTACAACCAACTAACTGACTATGGGTGTTCGCCTTTCCACCCAACCATAGGCCTAGAGGCATTCACTCTTAGCATTCTGGCCACCCCCGTTCGAAGCCATGATATCACTAGAGAACTTATGCCATTTCTCATATATCCTTTCTCTATCACAGCTTATGCGAGGTTTATCAGATGCTTTCTCAACATCAAACTCACAGCCTTCTTCTCAGGTCCTGTTCTCTGCAAACTCTCAGAGATTCTTTCTCTCGTTCTCTCTAGTAACCAGAGACTGCTTAATCTCTTTGTTCCTCTCCTCAGCTCTAGGGACTCACACCCCCTCTCCTTATGAATTGTCTATCAGCACATGTATTCCTTGCACTCCCTCCTCTCAGGAAGTTTATCCACCTATATTGTTCCTTCTGTCTAAGGAAACTCGGGTTAGACCAGGTCTGCATGACTCTGTGGTATTTCGGACTGACAATCTTTTGTCTCCTTAGTCAGACCATGCTTCCATTCATGGGGGTGGTTGATGGTTCAACTACCAATCCTTTTCTTCATTAGTTGATTCATGTCCTTGGGATCCAGAGGAGGTTTATTATTCTCAACAAGGGGAAATTTGGGGTCATTTGACATGATGAACCCTCTCTATAGTTTTTCCCATTCTTTCCTCTAGTGATATCATGGCCAGTACTTCAAGGCTTCACCCCCACAGTCAGTTATTGGAAATTTAAACAATAATACATTTACATTGCTCCCATGCCATAACATGGTGATTATGATTAATGATTACTTACAAGTTGGTGGAAACAGGGGTGTTACAATCCCCTCCCCCTTAAAAGGAACACCGTCCTCGATGTTCTTTCTTAGTAACACCTATCATGCCTTCCTCATTCAGTTGCTTTAGAAATACTTATCTGTGCAGTTTGTGGATTTGCATCCACATGGCTGTCTTTTTATATTGGCCCACTATTTTTCTTGGACATACCCATTGTGTGCATGATCCCAATCAATAGTGTATGAAAATTATCGAAGTCTCCTCTCCCTTGCGGTCACTCACCCTCCAGGCCCATGCTCAAGCATCCCCTTCTCTACTATATGGTCCCTCAGGTGATCCATATTGCCTTGCCAAGGATTTCTCACACAAGAAGAGTTCCAGAGACTTCTTTGAGATTTACAGTCGAGGCACCCCTCAGAATTTCTTTGTCGAGGTGTCCCTTCGACTTGTGTTACCACAACCACAACATGTTCTATGGAGATCGTGACTTACCAGAGAGTTTTCATGTCTCAAAAATAGCCATCTTTCATGCTTTCAAGATTTGACAACCTTCATCTTTCCTCCCTAGACATATATTTTTTCTTCTCACCTGTATCATAGGCATACAAAAATTATGAGATATTATTATCAAATTCAAATTCATAATTTTCTTGCAAATTTGTCACCCACATATTTTTTTTTTCCAAATTCCACATTTATTTTCAAATCTGTTCTGCATAGGAACCAGATCCACAAATATGGGACTTTCCTGCCCATAGCAGTTTGGCTCAGTAGGAAATTGGTATTTCTTATGGGCTTACAACACTTCCATACCCAAGATCCTTTTCTTCCTTCAATTTAAACATTTCTTAGCCAAACAAATTGTTAGATTTCATGCACATTATATTTTAAAACTATGCATACTAACAATCCAAGTCATTTTCATCTATTCAAGAGTACAAAGAAGAAGGAATTATATCATTATTTACGTATGCATCCTTTCAACATACTAAATTTTCCAAATGCAATTCAGATACCAAATGACTTTAATGAATCTGCCAATATCCATGGCCACATCCATACCCAATGTGCCCCTACATTTGTTTTAAGTTTTCCACACTCATGGAAAGCACCTTATCAGGGTGTGTTGGAGCTCAACCAACCTTCTCACCATAAGGTTTAATCATTCTCATTCATTATTGTAGCATGATTGTGCTTCCTACTACATAATCATCACTATCCTAGATCAATACATATGAAACTAAAAGTTTTCCTTGAATGCACCCAAGCATTATTCCTTCGTTAGTAACCAAGGTGCCAAAACTCATGACCACCCACAAATTCTCTTTTCTTTAACACCTCTCATATTCAATTAGAGTATTGGAAGGTACTCCTTCCTTAATGGGAAGTCCATTGTCTGCCCTCTTATGTAAACTTGCATTTCCTCAATGCATTCCATACAATGTGCTAACTACGAGCACCTTTATTCCCAATCTCCCTAGATCAGTCATTGTACCCATGGAACTCTTTACTCCTGCATTTTCTTGCAAGGATTATAACTTATCCTTGACTGGCATAGACTTCCTCTTTCTATCGTTTAGATTCTTCTTTCCTGAATCTTACCCCGCTTGGGTAGCAATGGCATACAATAGCCACTCAAAAATTATTTGCATATCATTAAGATAATGAAATCTTTCCACAAGGGATTCTTACCAAATCCCTTCATACCTTATGCCACACATGCATGAGCATTTTTATACCCGTTCTTGGTTGCTAGCACCCTTTTTGATATTACCTCGTCAGTGGTGCTTCATGGGAGCCCAAAGTCCCTTCAACAATATTTTAACAACAATGTTCTCACATTCATCCTTTGCTTTGAGGTTTTCTACCATTGGTAACTCTCTTTCCCAATAATTTCAATTTGTTTCTACACATGACATACATTAAAATTATATTAGTCGTCATGTAAATTAAAAATGCAATTTCCATAGAATTTAAATCAGTAAACATTTTCAGATATGTCCTAGGATATCTTTATGCACTTCATCACATTATCCTTAATGTTTTCATGAGTGCAACACAAATAATTATCATTGTTTCTACAGTCATACAACCATCATCACTATGGTGTCAAAACATTTACTTTCATCAGCATACCAGTTTCTCGTCCCAGAGAAAAAAAAACATAATACACGGCAAGAAAGGAGTTAAGAGCTCTTCCCTTTTTCCAACTCCTTCTACACAGTCTGGGACTTTCATTCCAGCTGTACTTGTTCCCACAACTATTATTTTCCTTGAGAAGTCTTGGTTAGGATTCACCCTAACCTTTTGGATACATCAGCGTGCTTTAATAAAAAAAAATTTGTTCATAATGGATAATGAACCTGTGCATTCTGCACATTACCATTCAGTTATGAGAATGGTCAAATTCATTTATTAGTCTTCCATTCATTCGTGATGTTTTAAAATGTAATC
>ML794601.1:88248-102989 GCA_009831015.1 Picea engelmannii
GGATTACTGAGAGGGGGGGTGAATCAGTAATAACATAATTATAATCCTTTTTCTTCAAATGTTATATCAATGTAGAATTATTATCCAATAATGAGTAGTAATAAATAAACAATCACACACATACATAGTACACCAGTGTTTTATGTGGAAACCCAAATCGGGAGAAAACCATGGAATGTTTTTTCTTATATGTCTTGAATAATTACATTCATTGGAAGCACCAACTTCCTTTGTTTTCTAGCTGCAATTGGAAGGAGGCTCCAACCCCCTTGTTTCTCAGGCTACAACCTGAGGGAAGCTCCAACTCCCCAAATCTCTGGCTACAACAAGAAGGAGGCTACAACCCCCAATGTTCTCCGGCTACAACTGGAAGGTGGCTACAACCACCTGTCCTTTCCCCGTCCTGCCACCCTGAAGTAGAAGTAAAATGATGGAACCACTGTCACACTATCACTGTGAGATATACCGCTGTAAACATGTACCAATAAATCTGAACCATGCATCAATCATGCATCAACCTGTACATCAACCTATAATCAACCTATACCATAAATAAGTGCATCAACCATGCATCAACCTGTACCTCAACCTGTAATCAACCTGTACCATAAAAAAGTGCATCCAACCATGTACCAAGTATGTACCAATCATGTGTCAACTACTCATCAACTATGACTCATCAATATGTACCAACATCATCAACTATACACCTCATGTATGTGTCAACTCATCAACTACTTGTCTCAACCATGTACTCAACATATACCTCAAACAAAAGTCCTCATGAATTTCATCATCCAAATCTGATTTCTAGCTCTATAATAGACCTGGTGTATATGATCACATTCCTACAAACCTTCCTTAACTTTAAAAACAAGAGACTATCATTTTCATCAAACTTTTCTTTAGTCTCACATGCCTAGTTTTGGATTAGTCAACAACCCTAACTTGAAGTAACCATAACTTTGAACCTGCAATGTATAAAGATATGAAACCGATACACAATTTTCTTCAGTGTGGTTTATGCAATTCCTCCAAGTGGAACTACTTGGAACCTCTCCTAAAAGGATTTATAGCAAAAACGACATACCTTGTTGAATTCTGGCTTATTCTAGAGAGAGACCTTGTAGAGCGTGCCCCACACAAAATATTTGATGAAATTATCTAAAACTATTATAAAACATACTATATACCGTATCCTAACCAACACAATTGGTCTCACTAAATTTGGATTTGTTATGAAGAAGTTATGACATTTTTACCCAAAACACATGAGTTTGACTAGTTTTAGGACTGGCCACAAACCCTATTTTCCACAGAGTGTAACTCCCAAAATACAACGACCCATAAGCTTAATTGTTAACCACATATACTTGGATATGGTTTCTCACTTGCATAGCAATTTCAGGATCTGAATCATTATAGAAAAAGGTTATAGCGAAAATGGTGAGATGACCTGAAAATAACATACCTTAGAAAGCACCATCAAAAACATTTATCCTTCCTTGCATTTTGGCCTTCTTTTCTTCACTTTCCTCAGAATTTCGACTTATATATCATTTTTATACCTCATACACCTATAGATATTCAATATGCTCAAGTGTTATTTTTGTTGGGAAAAATACCCTACGGACTAGCAAACTAGGGTCAGACTTGCATGCAGATTTTGACCGTAAAGAAATGACTTTTTAACCTACCACCCAAAACTTAAACCTCTCTTTCACGATACATGCATGGAAAGGAAATACTAACCTTGTTACTAATGTTTGGTGTAGATCCTCCATTGCGCTTTGACCGCTTGCTTGTGCTGCTCCTTCCAAAGATAACTTGCAATCAAAGCAAACAACTACGCATGCATGCTACTTTTCTACTTGAGGGTTAGAAATTAAGCATAAATTAAACAAAGTATAGATAACTCATGCAATGGGATGGGAAAAGTATTCTTTTATTATTTGAAAAATGAATCAACTTACAATCAAAGTCGAGACCGACCACCGCTCCTTGATCCTGATCCTGGGCTCCTCCTCTTCTTTTGTCCTCCAACTGCTTTGCGTTAATTCTCCTTTGGCTTGAGGAAAGGATAAACGGTTGGGACAATGGATTCGGAAAATGGGTAGAGTTTCTTCACAAAATTTTCCTCCTCCAAATGGTACCCCTACCCCTTCTTTTATAGGCTAGAAGGAGCTAGGGTTTTGGACGAACTCTCGACCATGCATGGCCGAGAGTTTCAGTTAACTGACCCATAGCTTTTTGTTCCATCGGAAACTTTCCTATTTTTGTGTTTTGTTAGGTACACGCGGGCTGTAGTGGGCCTGCCAGCATGCACACACATGCAGTAATGGGTTAGGGCACATCGGCCTTGACCCAAGAGGATTTTCAAAGAGGTTGTTCAACAGATGTTTTGGCAATGAAGGGATATGAGCTGGCCTGATGCCAGGTAAGCATGTGTGGTGCAATTTACGGTTATAAGAGATGCCCCCTAATGTGTGAGGTCAGAAGAGAATCTGATGGCCGAAATACATTACCAATCTTTTACCAATCTGTACTGATGTGCTGAATGAGTGAGCCCAAGGATCAGGAACCAGGAGGTGTCGTCTGCAAAATAACAAATGTCTCACCGAGGCGGGCATACCCATGCTCGGGATAAAATAGAACCATGGCTACCAATCAAATACACTGTAGATCCATGTCATATAACTATAAAGAGTAGCCGTGAATAATACACAACGGAGCTACATCTCGAAATTAGAAAGATATACATATAGAGTATCCATCTTCCAGAAGATGATTCGGCCTGATGGTTGTACTTTAGAGCTCGAGAAACAACTTCAAAATCTTCTAAAACTCGGGTAGGAGTGTAATATGAGTGTACGACTACACTACCCAGAGGTCTTCGACGACTCTTCGGTTATGGACTTGATAATCTTGATGATCGGATTGAAGGCTTTAGTGATTTCGAACAAGGACTTGATTGGACATTCAGGATAGTCAGGTATACGGACAAGAGACATATTGCAGAGGGGCCGACTCAGGATTAGTGACAAAATTCCCTTGGATAATAGCACGACAAGTGATAAGACTCAGGCAGCATCTATGTTAATCATAAGTCTACGAAGTAGGAGGCAACGCAAACTCTCCATATGTTCGGAAGAGTAACCAAACGGTGGAGGACACAACTCTATATAGCGAGAAAAAGCTTCCTAAGGTCGTACTACATCCCATAGTCTGATGATCAAACAGACAGATGTGCTTTATCCAAGGGCGACTCATTATGCTGCCAATAAGAAAATACTTTTCCCATCCTCTTTTTGGGGTATATTTGATTTTTTTGTCCTTTTTGATGATTTTTGAAAAAGAATAAAGGAATATTACGTTATAATGGAGGAACGAGTACTGCAAACATACAAGCTCGAGGCACAAGGACAAGACTGATGTTCTGGTAAAATGATACTCAGGAAAAATCCTCCAGCGGCCAAAGGTGTTAAGACGCAGAAGCAAATTGTTACAAGGCTGATGGATAAGGTATGCAAATGCAGTTGATAGAACACACAATGGTAACGTCCTTCGATGTAAGTTTAACGAGCCCAGAGAAGGTAAGTCGGTGGTTTTTCATGTTTAGAGAGTCTAAAAAAGCATAAAAGAAGACTCCACTGGGGTTCCTTTTTCAAAGATAGTCTAGTCGGTTCGAAAAAGGGATAAACTAGCACCGATTAGACGTCAATTCAAAACCATTTTAACGAGTGTGACAAGGACAAGATCACTCGGCCATTTTTTCATTTTTAAGGAGTCTGAAAAAATCTTAACTATGGACTCCATCACGAATATTCTTCTAGACCAATTTAACGAGTGTGTAAGAATAAGGTCACTCGACGATATTTTCAATTTTAGGGAGTCTGAAAAGAGCTTAACTATGGACTCTGTGGGGCTTTCTTTTTCGTAAATTTAGTCCCTCAGGCCCGAAAAAGGGATAAAATTATACCTGAGAATACTCTTCTAAAGAATGAGAATTCGATAGAGTATACCTTTGTTCATACAATTGACCGCCCGGACCGAAAAAGGGGTAAACTACTACTGGACAGACGTGACTTCAAATTTCAGTTTAACGAGCGTGAAAGGTCACAAGATCGCTCGACAATCTTTTCATTTTTAGAGGGTCTGAAAAGGGCTTAAAAGGAGACCCGTTATTGTTTGGGAGTCCTAGGGGTAAGACAAAGAGTGAAAAAATACTCATACAAATGAGGCTCAAACTCATATTCAGGAAAGACTATACAGACTCCCGAGCCTACAGTGTTGTTAGAAATGGCATGGACACCATAATGCAACTAGGACCTACCTAGGGCATCCATGTTTTGGTAAGCTCTACCACCAAGTCGCGACACTTCTAGAGCAGATATGACGGTTCTGTGTCACAACCTGATGGGATCGATCCTATAGCATAAGAAAAAGGGAACGAAATGCAATAGGTGGGGTGATATCCTACCCTATATGCTCAAGTTGATTTTTGATTTTTTTTTTTATATGGACCGTCAATATTTTTTTTTTTTGAAACTTCAAAAAAAATGTCCCAATACCTGATCAAAACCCTCCCATATAACTCCTGGCTCACTCAAAATGGTTTTTGATATAAAGAAACTAATAAGGGGGGCCAAAAAAGTGACAAAAAGAGGCCAAAAAGTCTATAAATAGAAGTTGGCAGCTCATTATCACCATTGCTGATTTGGAAATTGACTCTGAAGCCAAAAGACCCCCTTTGCCAAAGATCGTGATTCCAGGAGCTACAGTGGACGAAATGAACTTCTGCTTGGACCAAGTAAGTAAAAACTCCCTTATCTAGCTAATCAATACTTTATTTTCGTTATTTAAGTTATTTTTTGGGGTGGGCGTTGACCTCAAAATGGTCGGCCCTAGGTACATGCGGGCTGTCCAGAGACAGCCCGCGGGTACACGCGTGCAGAGTAAAGCCTGCACGCGTGTACACACGAATGTCACCTCTACAGCCCGCGTGTACCCCCCCCTATTGATGAAAAAGAAAATGAAAAGAAGCTTTGACCCTCCTTTACCTTGTTGTGTTGGTAGGATGTATGTCCAGTGGAGGGAAAGGGAGCATGAGGCAGTCAGTGAGTTGGTTGTTGCAAATCCGAATGTTGTGGCCATGTTAATGCAATGCGGTTTGCTCAAATTATTTTTATGTATGTTCATGTGCATGCAACCAAGGCTACTGAACGCCTTGATTGATTACTGGCATCCTGACGCAGAGGCGTTTATGCTAGAGGGGCAATCCTTGGTGCCCACCACCGAGGATATTTACTTTCTGACTGGTCTCTCAAGGAGAGGGGAACTAGTCAATTTTCAGACTTTTCCTGTGGGGCCGAGCAAGATATCGGAGTTGGTAGCTGAGTACTGTGAGGCTAGGACCAATCGTAGAGCTTCCCAGGTACCTATTAGCAAGATTACCAACCTCGCACTACAGACTATCTTGTTTCTTATTGGGCGGATTACTAGCTCAACAGTCGTGCATCAGGCTTCGCGCGCACAGATGAACTGTGCTATCCAGTGCATGAATGCACAAATTTTTGATTGGAGTACCACACTGCTAGAGTGTATGAAGAGGCAATTGACAGATTTCCGATAGCAGACACAGAGGAACTTTGGGTTCAGGACTATCTTGTGTTCGTTCTTTTTCGAGAGAGGTCTGTGCTTCAGTCCTCAGGTTGTAGTATGAGGACATCTGGCCTCTTTCCCCACAGTATGCAGATGGGCAGTGTTACTGCAGCAACAGGGTGGTGGAAGGACCATTGAGGCCTTCGACGATGAATTTTTTTCTTGGCTGTCATGACAGATCCCTGCTATCGAGGACTACCCATATGCGGGGATCGACTTCTCTAGAGATCCAGATATACCCGTGCCTCCTGGTGAGGAGCGAGGGGAGATGGGTAAGTCTCCACCTTTGTAGTTTTTTTGTTTGCATATGTAATTTTTATGTCTTTTTGTTATATATATCATTTTTTGTATGCCAGAGTATTTGATGGGTGAACGTTCATTGCATGCATATGTGGGACCCGTGCGACCTGTCGACTATGCAGGGAACAGGCATCACCCACGGTCGGAAGCCGCGGCTGCCGCTGCTGGAGGAGCAGCAGTAACAGGGAACCTCCTAGCAGGAGAGGCTGAGAGAGTCCTTAGGCGAATTGAGCGGAACTTTACTGCGCTCACTCGCACCATCCTGATGGTAGAGATAGAGGACCTTCCACTATCCATGCAGCCTCATGTTGTGGGGGCACCTCGGACATGGATCCGTTTGTTTAGGCATATAGCCCATGCAGTAGATGATTATAACAGGGCCCATAGGCCCTGAACAGACTTTATACTTTTTATGTGCCACGAGCACTGATATGTATATATTTTTTGAGGGCATAAGCCCGGTGACTCGTTACTGTTCCCACTTTTTGAGGCGCTTGCACCCATCTATGTACTCTGAGGATTTTATGATGTTTATATATGGTTTTTATCTTTCTTGTGTCTTATGGATTATGCGTGCAAAAATGTATTTACATGTTTATGTCCATGATCTTTTTATATGTGGGCAAGATGCCAATCTAAAATGTGATTAGCTAGAGTATCTGTGATTTGGTTTAATCTCCTAGGAACATGAACATATGTAATATAATCAAAGTTGTGTTCTAAGAGACGTAACCTAAGGAATCGTCAGTGTAAAGTTGGATCATGAACCCGGTATATTCTGTTTAGCTGCGACACAACCAGTTGAGCGTCTAGATAGACCCGGAGATGAGAGATACCCAATGACAATGCGTCACGAAGCAACTCAATAACTGCACTATAGTCAACAACATTATTTGTGGTGTTACCTAAGCATATACCTCCGGAAGATAACAACTGACCCTGTTGTGTAAAGATTACCCAAGTTGCGGAGGCAAGCCTCCGCGTGTGTCAACTAGCACCATCCGCATACCCAATGAACACCTCGGACTCACTTGACATCTGCCATATTGATGAAAGATAACATCAATGACACATCCATAACACTTCTAAAAGAAAACATAAAAAAGTAATAGTACAAAGACTATACATATGTTACAAAAAGTTACCCATAGTGACCTGTCTATGAGTAATACTTCTTGAGGTAGAGCCCATTCCTAGGCTCTGCCAAAGCATTCCATTCAAAATCAACCAAACGATAAGAGCCCTTTTTTAATACCTCTTTGATAATGAAGGGTCTGAACCACATGGGTTTAAACTTTCCTGCCCCTAGGGGGTCCTTGTCTTGGTCATAGACCAGGACAAGGTCACCCTCAGAAAAAACCTGAGGATGAACAAACCTATCATATTGACAGTTAACCTTATGTTTATGAGCCTCATTGGCCGGGGCCGCATCGTGACACTGTTCATCAAGCTGCTCAAGGTGTACTAATAGCTCTTCAAGTGGAGAAGTGTCTGGCAATAACTATACTACCAATTTCAGAGATGGGATTTGACATTCGATGGGCAAGACTGCCTACAACCTGTAAACGAGTTGAAAATGTGAGAAACCAGTTGCAGTCTTAACAGATGTTCGGTAAGCCCATAATGCCGAGTATAACATCAAATGCCAATTTGACTTGGCTGAGTTGATAGTTCGCTGTAGAATAGTCTTAAGAGTTTTGTTTACAGCTTCCACCTGCCCATTGGCTTGGGGGTAGTAAGGTGATGAATGTTCCTGTCGTAACCCAAGCTTTGATGTTAATTTGGACATCATTTGGTTCTGAAAGTGACTTCCATGGTCAGTGAAAATCTCTCTCAGGACGCCGAACCGTGCTATAATTTGGTTGAATAAGAAGAGAGATGCAGTCTCTCCATCATCTTTAAACGTCGGCATAGATTCGACCCACTTAGTGAAGTAGTCGACAGCTACAATGATATAGCGGTGCCTCCTTACTGACGGGGGGTTGCATGTAGTGTAATCAATCCCCCACTTAGTGAAGGGACCAACTGTGATGACAGGAAACATCGTAGTGGGATGTGCCCTCATCTTCCGTGAGAAGACTTGGCACGGATGGCACCTCTTGACCGATTCGATACAATCTTTGATAAGTGTTGGCCAGAATTAACCTACTCGTAGAATCTTTTGGTTTGTTGCCAACCAAAATAAATGACCTCCACAAGCTCCAGTATGACAATCGTTGAGCACTATGATGGCCTCCTCATGAGTGAGACATCGACGCAAGATGCAGTCTACACCTCTCCGATACAAAGTATCATCGAGTATGAGATAATTCTTAGCCTGATGGCATATCCGCCGACGCTCATCACGAGAAGCAGAGGTGGGGCACTTCAAAGTCTGGAGATAGATAAGTATATCTTCGTACCAGGGGTCTGAAGATTCAATCAAAAACATATCCCCCGGGATAGGCGATTCCTCAGGCACAACATCACCTGACTCCACCGGAAGTTCCGAAATAAGTTCTGCGAAGACCAATGACTTTTTGGACTTTGCTGAAATGAAGTCTAAGTCAAATTCTTGGAGGATGACCATCCATCTATTGATTTTTCTGCCTATAACTCATCGTGTCAACATGTACTGGAATGGATTCATGACAGCGATGACGGTGGTCTTGCGAAACAGAACATAGTGACGGAACCATTGAACAACATGAATTGCTGCCAACATAAGTTTTTCGAGATGGGAATAATTAATTTCTGGTTCTACGAGGCCTCGACTCAGGTAATAGATCACGTATTCTGAAAATGAATCATCTTCCTAAACTAAAACCATCCTTATAGTTGACTCCGCGGCAGCCAGATATAAGAAGAAATATTTGTTATAATTAGGTGGCCGTAGCAGAGGTGCAGTTGTGAGGGCGTGTTTTAATGCATCGAAAGAGCGTTGAGCGGCTTCATCCCAGAAAAAGGGAACATCTTTCTTCAGTAAATGCATAAAGCCCTTCGTGATTTCGGCATAGTTGGCGATGAAGCATCGTAAGAAGTTCGCCTTGCCTTGTAGACTTTGAAGTTGTAAAATTGTGCGTGGGGGGGGCAACTGGATTATTGCCTCCACCTTAAGAGGATTGACCATGATCCCTATTGTTGATACGATGAAACCTAACAAACGTCTCGACGTTATGCAGAAGCTGCACTTGTTGGGATTTAAGTGAATCTTGAAGTAGCGAAAGCATTCGAAGATTAGTCTGAGGTGCGTAGGATGATCCTTTCTCTTGCGAGAGCGTGATGCTAAGTCATCTAGATAGGCCTCGACTATATGTTTGAGGTCATGAAACGCAAAAGACATGGCCTGCTGGAATGTGGTGCCAACATTTTTAAGGCCAAAAGGCATCTTACGATAGGCGAATGTACCCCACGAACAAATGAATGTCGTTTTATGTTGGTCTTCAGGTTTGATTTGGATTTGATTATATCCCGAAAAACCATCCATGAACGAAAAGGCTTCACAACTGGCACATTCATCAATGATCTGGTCGATGAATGGTGTTGGAAAATTATCTTTTGTACATGCCTTGTTCAAATCATAGAAATCGGTACATACACAAATCGTGTCTTGTTTTTTATTGACTAGCACGAGGTTTGACACCCATTGAGTCAAATGAATAGAATAAATGAAACCTGCTTTGAGCAATTTCTCAACCTCAATCTTGATGGCTGCTGCTTTCTTAGGATTGACTGGATGAAGTTTTTGTTGAACAGGCTTGGCATCAAGATACATTGTGATTTCATGTTCAACTATTTTTGGATCGATACCTAGCATTTCCTCATAAGACTAGGCAAAAACGTCACGAAATTCTTCGAAAAGATCCGTGTAAATTTGAATCTCTTCGGGGGAGAAATCCGCTCCGACGAAGACATTCTCCACGATGCCAGGGTTTTAGGAGATGTTGATAGGTATAGTTGCAGTGATAGTCGCCATATTCCCCTCAACATAAATTTTCTGTGTAGCTAAGAGATTAATAGGACATGGCTGATCTCTCGTCATGGTGATAGTGAATTCTCCTGCCTCGATTCGGCTTAACTCTGGGAGGAAATATGATTTGTGATGAAGATATTCCCAAGGTTTGTTCGGACTAGTCATTGCTTCGATTACAGCTTCGTCAGAAGGCAAGACTAAGTATAACAAATCAATGGTAGCAAGAGAACCCTGAGCCCAAATAGGCTCTAGAAGTGGATCCAACTCTTGTGTGGGAGTCGGATCAGGATTAGCTGAAGCTTGCTAGACTAAAGAGTACACTACTTCAGTGGCCGACAAGGGCATGGACATGCCGGAGTGCCCTGTCTCATCCATCGTGGCTGATGGGGAAGGAAGAATCCATGGATCCTCAAAGTAAGTCGTGCAGAATGACGAAACTTGAAAAATCTCAGCCTTGTGGTGATTAGATATAAACTTGACATCGTCATGAGGAGGTGGGTAATCGAAGGTACCCATCAAGGACGAGCACAAACCAACTCCTACGTTAACGAAACCTGGTTGAGGATTATCAATCATGGGAACTGTGGATGCCCCCAAAGCTGGGTCAGGTCTAGAGAAAGACAATTGATCAATGGTCAGTATCCGACCCTCGTGTGGAAACAACAAGACTAGGAAACCTGTAGCAACCACAACTTGCATAGCATAATTCCAACTCTAACCTAACAAGAGGTTATAGTTGAGGGGAGCATCGAATACCTCTACTTCGATGCACACGATCTTCCCTCCTAACTGCACGGGGAAAGAAGGAACAATGCCATGTGGTCGGAAAGAATGACCATCAAACGAAGTGAGGAGAGTGGGTGACAGAGACAAAGCGGGATGGCCAATGGCCTTCCAACATGCTAACGACATAACGCATGTCAAGGTGCCCTCGTCGACCACTGTGCGGAAGATATTCCGTGTAAAACATTTCGTGGGATGAGCCACTATGATCTGAAACGCGACGTGGTAAGGAAGACGAGGTTTTAAGTCAGTTGTATCTAACATGATGGTACCTGGGTTACAAGTCTCAGTAGAGCCTAAAGCAGTTAACAAGGCTTTCCTCTGAGCAGGGCAGCTTTGGAGGACTTCCAAAGCAGACATAGCACAAGGGGTTTGTGATAAATCCTCCACCACAGAGTAATTTTGGGCGGCCCTTGCATTTGGGTTGTGAGAAGCTTTCTTAAATGCACCCTTTGGAATGCATGTCATTGTTTCTCCCAACGTCTTCTCGATCTATAGAGGAAGAGATGGGAGTTCAGCTTCTTTACCCTTCTCAGAGGTGCTTGGTTTACTATAGTCGTGTGCTCTAGTCATTATTAAAGCATCACCCCTAACCATATATACGTTCGCGGATGAGGGATTGTTTGGAGGAGGGCAGGTTTCTTGACTGCCCCCTTCTTCACTTGTAGAGGCTTGAGTTAAATTTTTCCCATGCTGAAAGGGATTAGTCAACACGGCTTGTTGTTGTTGTGTGACAAACTTTTGGGCCTCTGCAAGTCAAGGACAAAGATGGGTCGGGTGGTCTTCCGCACACAAGTTGCACGGATACCTCGCCTTCCATTTTTCCGTGGTGTCCTCGCCGGCATTATTAGTGGGTTTTTTATCCCCCTTACCCTTCTTTCATTGGTTTTTCTTCCCTTCAGGCTGCTGGGTGGCCTTTGGGTTAGTCGACTGCATGGAGTGTACTTTCGACGTTTGGGTAGGAGGAGCAACCAAAGCAGTAGTTTGTCTGTTCGCTGAGTGTTGTATAGATAACTGTTGCAATTACTTTGTCAATTGCTCAGCGGGCTTGGTTTGTGTTGAACTGACAATACCATCGGCATGTGGTCCAACTCTCTGTCTAGTTTTATCCAGTATCGATCGTGGTGCATCCAGCAGGATGTTGTATAATAAACCAGACTGAGAATAAATGAGATCAAACTGTTGAGCCCTCATGATGGCATCTTCTTCGGAGAAAACTCCAGAAGTTGCGACGTCTTTGGATAATTGGGGGAGTAGAGACCACAGTCGAAAGTCGGGTAGACCAGAATGAGCAGAGTATCAAGCCCGAAACCTATCAAGGGTATCGAGAGCAAATGGTCTAGAAGACAATTGAGGACCTCGAATGGATTCGAGACCCACGAAGCCCCGTGGCAAATGCAAATGACGGAATCCCAAAACAAGCCCTCGATATGTGTTCTCCACTACGATTGGTCTGGCTTTGGAGGGGTTATCTTCGCTACCTTTCCGCACGCGACCTCGTGTTTATCCCCTGTGTTAGAGGGGGGTCCCGGATAACTTTCACGAAACTGGACTTCTACACTCCCTATCACAGACTCTAATGTTTGGTTTTGAATGGCCTTGGAGAGTTTCCTCTCCAACCTAATCCAAAGCCCTAGTCCTAAACTAGTGTGTGAACCCTACAAACAAAAATTCTAATAGATTTTAAATTAGCATTGCTTTTATGGGTTTTCTTACGTCACGGGGTATGAAGGTGAAACTGATGATGTGTAAAGACTTAAATAAAAAACGAATGAAAAAGATATGGAAACAAAAGACTTTTACTAAATGTAAAAATCAACAACTTTTCACAAAGAAAGATTTCTTTTTCTTTTCAATTTTTCTAAGATTTTATGCAGCAAACATAAAGGAATTTCGCTCGACTACGAGCTACTTATGCTCTAAATGTAATGCAAACAAAACTTATGAACAAAAAGACTTCTCCCTAGCTATTGATGCACAAACACAATCTTCAAACAAAGAAGAAAATGAAAAGATTCTTTTTTTTTTTTTTTTTATTAAAGTGCTAATCAAGCAACAAAGGGAAAATACCGACAAGCACAAAACCAAGAAAAACAAATTATGGCTTAAAGCGCAGATCGTAAAGAATCAAAGTAAAGGCAAAAAATGGCGATAAAGAAAATAAAGACTCTTACGCTTGTCTAAAAACCATAAAAATGAATATTTTTTTTATATTTTCTGTTTAAATATCAACTGAGAAAAGTAGGCTAAGGCTAAGATGACCTAACCTACTGATTGTTCAACCCTAGACTCAAACACCTGAGAGAAATACTTCTCATCAAATGAGGGGATGACTGCCCCACCTTGACCAAAAAGTAGCCTGTCAAGCACGCTTCTGTCACTAAAACAACATGCGTGCGAACACGTGCTGAGCTGAAACAGAACACGTGTACACGCGGTCTAGCCTTGTACAGGCCACGTGTATGTATAAATTCTAAGACAACAATAAAAACAGGCAGCCCAGACCAGGAAGAGGCCTCTGGTATTGATCACCAGGGTCTCTTGAAGGCTTGGATGCTTCTTTTAACAGAAAAGAAAAATAATTGCAAGGAATAACAAAACACAATAAGACAAACTGAGACAGGACTGTGAACCAACAAGACTCAGACATGATCCAGAAAACCCCTTGAGAATGTATAATTCTGACAGGGAAGAGGAGGACTGCCTCTTAAGTTCTCTAAACTCCTACACGCTACTGAAACCTCTACAGCTAGCGTTTACACGCGGGCTGCATGAGGTTAGGGCACGGGTACACGTGTGCAAGCCTTCTGCAGGCCGCATGTACCTCTGTGTGTCCCGACAATTGCCATCAAGCAACAGTCATGGAAAAATGGTATAAAGAACCAGGCTCCTTGCTAGCTCAGGCCTTACAGAAAAAGACAGGCAAAGAAACAGAAAATCTAATCTCTTAAACTACCCAAAAAACTCAACTAAATCTAGAAACCCTAAAGAGTATCTTCCCCAGTACGGTCGCCAACTCTGTTGTTGGGAAAAATACCCTATGGACTAGCAAACTAGGGTCAGACTTGCATGCAGATTTTGACCGTAAAGACATGACTTTTTAACCTACCACCCAAAACTTAAACCCCTCTTTCACGATACATGCATGGAAAGGAACTACTAACCTTGTTACTGATGTTTGGTGTAGATCCTCCGTTGCGCTTTGACCGCTTGCTTGCGCTGCTCCTTCCAAAGATAACCTGCAATCAAGGCAAACAAATACGCATGCATGCTACTTTTCTACTTGAGGTTTAGAAATTAAGCATAAATTAAACAAACCATAGATAACTCATGCATTGGGATGGGAAAAGTATTCTTTTATTATTTGAAAAATGAATCAACTTACAATCAAAGTCAACACTGGCCACCGCTCCTTGACCCTGATCCTGGGCTCCTCCTCTTCTTTTGTCCTCCAACTACTTTGCCTTAATTCTCCTTTGTCTTGAGGAAAGGCTAAAGGATTGGGACAATGGATTCGACAAATGGGTAGAGTTTCTTCGCTATAATTTTCCTCCTCCAAATGGTACCCCTACCCCTTCTTTTATAGGCTAGAAGGAGCTAGGGTTTTGGACGAACTCTCGGCCATGCATGGTCGAGAGTTTCAGTTAACTGGCCCATAGCTTTTTATTCCGTCGGAAACTTTCCTATTTTTTTGTTTTGTTAGGTACACGCAGGCTGTAGTGGGCTTGCCAGCATGCACACGCGTGCAGTAATGGGTTAGGGCGCGTGGGCCTTGACCCAAGAGGATTTTCAAAGAGGTTGTTCAACAAATGTTTTGGCAATGAAGGGATATGAGCTGGCCTGATGCTAGGTAAGCATGTGTGGTGCAATTTAGTGTTATAATAGTTATTCAAATGAGAGACCCTTGCCTCTTATTTATACTCTCCAAGTAGCTTCCTTAAAAACATCTTCTAGGTCACTTGGCCCCACTTTCCTTATTTTAGAGTTGGGTCCACTTCTAATTTCTCCATTAAAATTATTATTGAAATAATTTATTTTGTATTCA
>ML794601.1:103039-114305 GCA_009831015.1 Picea engelmannii
CCAAGTAGCTTCCTTAAAAACATCTTCTAGGTCACTTGGCCCCACTTTCCTTATTTTAGAGTTGGGTCCACTTCTAATTTCTCCATTAAAATTATTATTGAAATAATTTATTTTGTATTCACTTTGAATTATAATATACTCATAACTTCACTTTATTATTTACCTTTTAAAATATCTTAAACCACTTTGATTACTTTGACCTTTTGGGACTTCTAGATGACATATGAGGATCCTCCAACTTCGTAAGGCCATAACTCTCAAACCGTGAGGAGTTATGTGACGTTTTACATACCACTAGAAATGGCATGACATGTACTATCCATATAGAATATTATTATCTGAAAATATATCATAACTCATACTGTTACCCATCAAACAAACTTGGGTCCATTACCCAAACCTAGGGTCTCTAACTTCTCATGGCCATAACTCTCTACCCATGAGGAATTATGTGACGTTCCACATACCACCATAAATGACATGATAAGAACTATCCTTATAGGATATTTTCCTTGACAAATTTACTTTCCTTCATCTCATTATTCCATAATTAAGCATGGGTTCTCTTACTACACAAGGCGTCTTCCCGTGAGGGCTTTCACCATAAGGGGACCACTTTGGAGTTCATCCATATTTACTTCTTATCAACCATGAAAAAACAATAATGAGTCATATTTACATCAAACACTATTGGGTCCATTACCCAAACCTTTGTGCTACGGGTCTTTCTTCAAGGGTTGACATCAATGACAACCAACCTTAATCAACACCTTCTTCCTCAAATTGCAAATCCGATTGTTCAGCTGGAAACTGAGACACATAGACCTAGAGTGGTATGCCCACAAAACCTTGCAATTTGACCAGACACCAGGATGGCATGGAACGACACATGGAGGATGACTTGGAAAATTTGTATGGGTATGATGATGTGACAATGCCCCATGAAAACTGACTTCACAACATTATCTATGCTTATTGTGGAACTCTGCGCTGGAATTGTGATACAACCAGGGTCTAGGGAACCATGATTTTCTAGAAGGCCTCCATCTCAATCCTCTAGTCTTTTGGTTATCCAGTGGTTCGGTTAACTAGGATTCTACTCACCTCTGGTTATGATGGAAAATCAAGATTACTTGCCTAGTGATCCAACAACTGATATTTAAGGCACCAATCCAAAGGCTCATGCTCAACAAAGGGCCCACACTTGACCAACGCCAATTCGATGCTGACACTTTTCATCCTCTGTGGCATTTTGGCTACCACCCTAGCACTCTAAGTCACCATGACATCACTCGCATGTGCTCTGAATTTATGGTATGCACTTTCATGGGATAGAACCTGGAACATAACGTTGACCCATATGGGATTCTATATTTCTCAAAAATCCTTTATCAAGAACTTCTAAATTTTTGGATATATGAATATCTGGAACTTCAACCCCATCTGGAACCCATACTCCATAAATATTGAATGGTTGAGATATTTCATCCCATGATCCAACAACCAATATTAAATAACACTAGCCAAAAAGGTTTCTTTCCCAACTGTGGGCCTACCCATGACCCACTCCAATCCCAAGCTAACACCTACCAGCCTTCATGGTAATCTGGTTGCCACCTTGGCACTCTACACCATTATGATGTCACTCCTGTGGGATAACTCCTTTCTTTCACTTTCAAAGGGAAATGGAACCCTAAAAAGGAACTATTATCCATTCGAAATCCAGGGATCCGATATTTTTTCAAAGGCCTATTATTCAAAACGTCGGATGTCTAGAGTTTCGGATCCAGATCCAGGATTAAGTAGCTCAACTTCAATCAATGGGTAAGATTCGTCGACCCACAGATCCAATGTATAATATTTCTTTCTGACATAAAAAGTGCTTATATACCATGAGTCCAAGCTTGAAACATGCTCTAATTAGGTTCTAACACCTTAAGTAACCACTCACACAACCAGATCAAAGATCAACACACCGATGTTTTGAAATGGTAAAACCCCTATGGGCAAACATACATAACCCCAACCAACATGGCCACTTGAGTAAATTTATTAATGAAAAAGGAAAAATATTACAGAGAGCTTCTCAAAATTGTTCATCAACAAATGACCCTCCATGCTCTTTCACTAGTACATATGACCAAATTTGCGACGGTTTTTTGTTTCTATTGCCACACTTATCCGTCGCAATTTCCATGAAATCCAAGACTTTTTTTTGTCACAATAATTTCGTCGCTATATCCACAAACTGGGTGTTTGTGGAAACAACGACGAAATTAGCTCACCACATGTCATCACCATCAAGTCAATTTAAGCTTATGCATCATCTCAGTTACGACGAAACTTTGTGGCAATTACAATGAACAATCGTGGCAATGTAAAAACATTTGTGGAACGTTGCGAAGAAAAAGCGTGGCAATAGTGATGAAAGTTTATGCCAAGACAAAAAATTATGATGCAGATGTTGTATGTGCGACACAAAACTGTGGCAAATTGTGACGAAAAAGTGTGGCAATAGCGACGAAAATTTATGCCAAGACCAAACTTACGACGTAGATGTTGTATGTGCGACAAAAAACCGTGGCAAATTGCGATGAACTTGTGTCGCTATTTCCATGGTTGTTCAAAATAAAAATTGGCTTCCGACGAACTATCGTCGATATTGCGACGCGTCCTTTAGTTTAAAAAAAATAAATACACGAGATATGGTATTACCATATTACATTGTAATATGGTATACCATATTACAATGTAATATGGGATTACCATATTACATTGTAATATGGTAATGTGACGCAAGCGCGCCCGCGAGTACGTCCGCTCACAGGATCTTCTCTTCACATGGCCCGAAGAACTCTAATCTTCCTTCTATTTCCCTATCAGGAAATCTGCATCCACAGAACTCTTCGCGCGATCCCCTCTCTTTACTTATCGGAGGATCGGAACTCGCGGCTTCGCGAGTTCAAAGGTCAGGGGTCGAGTGTTTGTTCTACGAATCCCCGAACGCCGATACAAGTCAACACTGACCCTCTCCTTTACTTTGTCGGGATTTCTCCTATCGCGATTTCACTACTTGCGATGTCGAACACTTCGTTTTACCGACTCCCAACTCCTGATATGCCGAAACTCCGATGAGCTCGCTACTTTGACTTTCAACGATCCCTTATCTCATCGAGACTTCGGACTTCGCGGGATCACAAATCCTGATGCACTTGTTTCGGGACTTCACGCTGTGAGATCTCGATAAGACATGCCACCTGTCCTCCACTCACTGACTCAGTTGTGGCCCCACACTATTTATGTATCCATCGGGATATTTCATATCGCAATATCGTGGTTCCCATTGCAAGAATTTGGAGTTTCAATCCATGAAACCTCGATACACGATATACGTGTAGATCCAACGGTCCTCGTGGCCCTAATCAATGGCTCTGCCCCCACCTGAGCTTTAAACCTCTAGAGAATATGACGTCGTATCTACTCTGCACCTCTGCAAGATCTAATGGCCCACGGAATTTCGCGAAATCTCCTCGAAGAATTTCGTTCGTCCGTTCTTCCTAATGAAATCTGTGAAATGATTAAGTGTTCCTCCGCGGAACTTTCCTCCTGCACGCAAACTCATGACACTTCTTGAATCTTAACGGCACCAAATCCCCATGCTTCCCTTGGTGATTACTTGAAAGCCTATCTCTCCTAATCTTTTCCCATGACTTCAAGTCTTTCAGGAAAACTCTTGCACGCACTCCTTGCGGCAAACCTTCAACCACGTCTAAGTGTTGAAGTCCTCCGACTCTGCGCACACCTGCAGCAACAGTCCTTCAATACTTCACTCAAGTTTGAAACCCTAATACTTTTACCTGGCCTGTTCACTCCTTGCACAGCTCCTATGCTCGGTTGCACCTTCTGGATGAATGAGAACAAAAACTATCTCTATCTGAACCCTCTGTCAATGCATTCCTTGCGGACAATTCGACTACACTCCTTGCAGGAATCCTCTGGCTCAGATAGAGAAACAATTGAAACTCATTCCCTCACCCTTTCAGATTTCAACCTCAACCATGAAATCATATACACAACATATAAAAGAAAATGTATAATAAAAAGAAAACATTCATGAGCATGACATCAATGCACAAAGAACAGACACAAAACCATGAATTTGAATCAACTCTTCTATTAATTCAAATATCTGTACATGGGTGTTCTTACACAGCCCTCTACATGATCTTGCTCTTATTCCTCTTCAGAATAATGTTACAATGCACAATGAGGGTGTCTATATCTCGTTTTCCTCTTGCGCTCTCAAACAGTCTAGTCTAGAATTAAATTCTATCTACTTTACATTAACTACCTTAAATGTCATCTACCTACTAAGGATGAGAGCTTAAAGGCTCAAGGTCCGATTACAATATACAAGTGTGATTTCTCTTAATGGCTCATTTAAGATTTGTACAACAATTCCAAAGTCATTTCAAAAATTTGTGCTGGCTTGTCTAGCTGTCCTTCCGCTTCCGCGTTGGGTCGCTTGATGTGGAAGATGCTCCTGCATCATACTCCCTCGCTTGAGAATTTTCATGGGATCCTGTCCATGAGCTCCTACATAGTCTGTCCATGCTTCTGTATCTCCGCTTCAGTCTCCCAGCTGGCATCTTCAACTGGATGGTTTTTCCATTTGACCAGATACTCAAAGTATTCTTTCCACCTGGTCCTCTTACTCACTCTCTTGTCCAGTATGCACTCCATCTGCGGCTTCTCTACAACTGGTAATTGTTTAATCCACTGGATCACTGGCTACTCAGTTCCAGTCTGTGTTCCCCCAACTCTATACGGGTACAAATCTGAGATATTGAATATCGAAGAAATTCCAATCCCATCAGGTAATTCAATCTCATAAGCATTTGTCCCAAATTTTCTCAAGACCTTGCATGGCCCAATTTTCTTCATCTTCAATTTATTATATGTTCCTCTCAGGAACCTTTCTTTTCTTAAATGTGCCAGAACCAGATCAACAACTTCAAACTGAAGTTGTCTCCTATGCTGATCTGCTCTACGCTTGTACTCCTGACTTGAATTTTGCAACCGCTTCTTCACCTGATCATGAAGTTCTTTCTTCGCCTCTACGAATTCTTTTGCACTAGCGCTCCTAGTCACAGTCTGTTCTAAATCCCTCAGTTTAGAAATTCCTCTCGGCTGCATCCCATAGACAACCTAAAATGGACTCTGGCCTGTGCTCCTGTTGGCTAAGTCATTGTATGCAAATTCTGCTTGTGGTAATATATGGTCCCACTGGCTGTGGTGCTTTGTCACCAAGCTTCTCAGCAAGTCTCCCAGACTTCTATTTACCACTTCTGTCTGTCCATCCGTCTGAGGATGATAAGCTGAACTAAATGCCAATTTAGTTCCCAGCTTCTTCCATAAGGTCCTCCAAAAATGCCCTATGAACTTCATATCTGGATCAGAAACTGTACTCTTCGGCAACCCATGAAGTCGAATGACCTCTTTAAAGAACAGGTTCACGATGTGAGTCGCATCACTAGTCTTCTGATAGGGAATGAAGTGTGCCATCTTGGAAAATCTGTCCACTACCACAAAGATTGAATCAACACCTCTTGGTGTCCTTGGCAACCCCAATACAAAATCCATGCTTATCGCATCCCACGGCCTCTCTGGTATGGGGAATGGTTGATAAAATCCCGCATTATGCTTCCTTCCCTTCGAATGCTGGCAAATTCTACATCTTTCAACGAATCTCTTGATATCTTCTCGCATCCCTAGCCAAAAGTATGATTTTCTCAGCTTTGTGAATGTTTTGTCATGACCGAAGTGTCCGGCCAATCCTCCACTGTGTTTCTCCTTCAGCAAGTTCTCCCTCATGGAGCAGTTCAGAATACACAGTTGATTTTGTCTGAACAACAATCCTTCCTGGATCATGTATTCTATCCAAGGGATTCTATCTCTAAGAACTGGATTCTCAGCCTCTTCATATGCTTCCTTAAAATCTGGGTCATCTGTGTACATGTCCCTGAGATCATCAAAACCTAATGTGCTGACTCTGAACTCCTACAACAACAAACACTTCCTACTCAAAGCATCAACAACTTTGTTAGCAGTACCAGAAATATGTTTTATCACAAAAGTGAAATTCTGCATATACTCAACCCATTTAACATGTTTCTGATTCAACTTCTTCTGTTGAGTCACAAACTGCAGTGCAAGATTGTCACTGTACAATACAAACTCTTTCAGGATCAAGTAATGCCTCCATTTCTTCAATGCCTGTATGATAGCATAGAACTCCTTATCATATGTGGAGTACTTCAATTTTGCTTCATTCAGCTTCTCGCTGAAATACGCTATCGACCTATCTTCCCGACTCAAGACCGCCCCAATTGCAAACCCACTTGCTTCACATTTCACCTGAAATGTCTTCAGGAAATCTGACAACACCAACACTAGTTGTTCTGTAATCTTCTTCTTCAACAGATTAAAACTTTTCTCAGCCTCTGCTGTCCAGTGAAAAAATTATGTCTTTTCTTCACTGTATCCATCATTGTTGTGCTAATTCCACTGAAATTCTTGATGAACTTTCGGTAGAAACTAGCCAAACCATGAAAACTTCTCACCTCAAAATTGTTTTTCAGTGATGGCCAATTCTTGATTACCTCCACCTTATATGGATCCATCCTCAACTCATTTGCAGAAATAACAAACCCCAAGTAAATGAGTTTTGTCTTCATGAATGAGGACTTCTTCATATTTATCAACAACTTCTCCTGCTATAATTTCCGCATCACTGTAGCCAAATGCTTCAGATGTTCGGCCACTGTCTTACTGTAAACCAGTATGTCATCCAAATACACAATGACAAATTTCCCAATGAACTCCCTCAGGACTTCGTTCATCAACCTCATGAAGGTACTCGGTGCATTTGTTAAGCCAAATGGCATAACAAGCCATTCATATAAACCCTCGGTTGTCTTGAATGTTGTCTTCCATTCATCACCTTCTCTCATGCGAATCTGGTCATATCTGCTTTTCAAATCAATCTTTGAAAAATACTTTGCTCCACTTAAGCAATCCATCAGATCATCCATCCTCGGCAATGGAAATATGTACCTGATGGTTATCTTATTAATCGCTCTCGAGTCAGTACACATCCTCTAGCCTCCATCTTTCTTTGGAATAAATACTGTCGGAACAACACATGGACTCAAGATTTCCTTGACCAAACCTTTGTCCAATAAATCCTGGACTTGTCTTTTGATCTCTTCATTCTCCTGTGGCGTCAACCTGTACATGTCTTTGTTTGGCAAACTAGCTCCTGGTATGAGGTCAATATGATGACTCACACTTCTCATTGGTGGCAACGAACGAGGTAATTCGTCCACTATGATGTCAGTGAACTCCTTCAGTAGTTCCTGAGCTTCATCTGGTAAATCATCCACTCTTGTGCTATTCAGAACAATCCTCAGCTTCCTAACCATAAAGAATTGTGGATCCTCCTTCTTCTTAACCTCTGTAAGAAGTTCCTTCCCACTCATGAGAAGTACAGTGTTGCTCACTTCCGGTTTCATCTCCTTATCCTTTATTGGAAGAAACATGTGTGTCCTCCCATTCTTCTCCAGGGTGTATGTGTTCATTCCCCCATCATGAATCACATTTATGTCATATTTCCATGGTCTACCCAACAATAGATGACAAACATCCATAGGATGACATCACATAATATCTTATCATTATATCCACCTATCTTGAATTCAACCAAGCATTGTTTAGTGACAGTTACCTGGTGTCCTTTCTGTAGCCACGAAACTCTGTATGGGCTTAGATGATTAGTCATCTCCAGCTCCAGCTTTCTACCATCTCGGTTGAAATGAGATTGTCCATGCTACCACTGTCCACGATGACCTTGCATACCCTGTCCTTGGTCTTGCAAGCAGTCTTGAAAAGTCTGGTCCTTTGGAATGAACTTTCCACCTCTTTCTCAGGTGTCAAAAGGACTTTTCGCATCATCAACGACCTTCCACCTTCAGTGTCTTCTGCCTCAACATCTCGCCTTCGTGCCTCGGCGATGTGAGCCTCTCCAGTTTCTTTCTTTTTCTCTAGAAACTCGTAAGACTTGTGCCCATTCTTCCCACACGTGAAGCATGTGATTATTCCACCTCTTCCTCTTCCTCTACCTCTAGTATGAGGAAAAGTGTTGTTGTCAGCATAATCCCCCCTCTGTTCATTATGTTTCCCTCTTTGTTCAACATATGGCCCTCTCTGTGAGGTTCCACCACTCTCAACTTTACCCTAAGGTTTCTTCCATTCCTCTTTGGGCTTCTGGTTTCTTTCCTAGGTAACTAACTTGCCTCTGGGCTGGCTCCTGCCTCAGCCCCTCTAACTCTGCTTTCGGCTCAGCTTCTCCTCAGCTTTCAGAGCCATCTGATAAGCATCTTCCACCATTCAGATGGTTACCATGCTCATCTCATCCTGGATATCATATCTCAGGCCATTCATATACCTGGAAACCTTCTCATCATCGCTCTCCCAATGACCTTCCCTGATGTTTAGTCGATAGAATTCCTCAGTATATTCTTTCACTGTCATCAGCTTCTGTCTCAGGTTTTGCATTCTCCTGAACAGAGAAATTTGGTAATCCCTCGGGATGAATTTCGCCTTCTTCTTCGCGATCATTCAATCCCAGCTCTTAATCTTCTGCTTTCCCTTGCAACGTCTGTCAGCTTGTAGTTCATCCCACCACAATGTTGCATGTTCCTTCAAGCGTGTGACAACATGCTTGACTTTCTTGTCCTCTTCGATGTCTTCATAGTTGAAATATGTGTCTAGAGCTCTAATCCAATCTAGAAGCTCCTCTGCATCCAAGTTTCCCTCGTAAACTGGAATTTCCATCTTCTCTCTTGCACCCATCCTGGCAATAGCTTTGATCAAACGCTTGTTTGATGCATCTTCGGCTGCAACTTCTTCCTCACGTTCAGCCTCAACTTCACTCTCAGAATCATTCAGATCCCCTGCACTAGCTGTGTGTCTTTGCGTTGTCTCCATGTCTTCAAGTCTGGCTCGGAGATCATGCATCTGTCTCTCTATGGATAGATCGGCCATCTGTTGACCTCTTCTTCACGGCACTTCCCTATCCTCTGGATCGAGTGACTGTCTATCTCTTCTCTGTGGCATGGTGAATTCTCTTCTTTCTCTGCTACAGAGAGCAAAGAAACTTTCTGAGCTCTGATACCACTCTGACGCAAGCGCGCCCATGGGTACGTCCTCTCATAGGATCTTCTCTTCACACGGCTCGAAGAACTCCAATCATCCTTCTATTTCCCTATTGGGAAATCTACACCCACAGAACTCTTCACGTGATCCCCTCTCTTTACTTATTGGAGGATCAGAACTCGCGGCTTCGTGAGTTTAAAGGTCAGGGGTCGAGTGTTTGTTCTACGAATCCCCGAATGCTGATACAAGTCAACGCTGACCCTCTCCTTTACTTTGTCAGGATTTATCCTATCGCGATTTCACTACTCGCGATGTCGAACACTTCGTTTTACCGAATCCTGACTCCCGATATGCTAAAACTCCAATGAGCTCTCTACTTTGACTTTCAACGATCCCTTATCTTGTCGGGACTTCGGACTTCGCGGGATGGTGAAGCCTGATGCGCTTGTTTCGGGACGTCACGCTACGAGATCCCAATAAGACATGCCACCTGTCCTCCACTCGCCAGCTCAGTTGTGGCCCCACACTATTTATGTAGCTGTCGGGATATTGCGTATCACAATATCGCGGTTCCCATTGCAAGAATTTGGAGTTTCAATCCATGAAACCCCGATACACGATATACGTGTAGATCCAACGGTCCTCGTGGCCCTGATCAACGGCTCTGCCCACACTTGAGATTTAAACCTATAGAGAATATGATGTCGTATCTACTCTACACCTCTGCAAGATCTAATGGCCCACGGAATTTCACGAAATCTCCTCGGAGAATTTCGTTCGTCCATTCTTCCTGATGAAATCTGTGAAATGATTAAGTGTTCCTCTGTGGAACTCGCCTCTTGCGCACAAAATCATGACGCTTCTTGAATATTAATGGCACCAACTCCCTGTGCTTCCCTTGGTGATTACTCGAAAGCCTATCTCTCCTGAGCTTTTCCCACGACTTCAAGTCTTTCAGGAAAACTCTTGCACGCACTCCTTGTAGCAAACCTTCAACCACGTGTAAGTGTTGAAGTCCTTCGACTCTGTGCACACATGCAGCAACAGTCCTTCAATACTTCGCTCAAGTTCACAACCCTGAGACTTTTACCCGGCCTGTGCACTCCTTTCACGGCTCCTGTGCTCGGCTGTACCTTCTGGATGAATGAGAACAAAAGCTATCTCTATCTGAACCCTCTGTCAATGCACTCCTTGCGGACAATTCGACTGCACTCCTTGCAGGAATCCTCTGGCTCAGATAGAGAAATAATTGAAACTCATTCCCTCACCCTTTTAGATTTCAACCTCAACCATGAAATCATATACACATCATATAAAAGCAAATGTATAACAGGAAGCAAACATTCATGAGCATGACATCAATGCACAGAGAACAGACACAAAACCATGAATTTGAATCAGCTCTTCTATTAAATCAAATATCTGTACATGGGTGTTCTTACATAGCCCTCTGCATTCTCTTGCTCTTCTTCCTCTTCAGAATAATGTTACAATGCACAATGAGGGTGTCTATATCTTGTTTCCCTCTTGCGCTCTCAAACAGTCTAGTCTAGAATTAAATTCTATCTACTTTACATTAACTACCTTAAATGTTTTCTAACTACTAAGGATGAGAGCTTAAAGGCTCAAGGTCCGATTACAATATACAAGTGCGCTTTCTCTTAATGGCTCATTTAAGATTTGCACAACAATTCCAAAGTCATTTCAAAAAAAATTGATGGCTTGTCCAGCTGTCCTTCCGCTTCTGCGTTGGCTCGCTTGATGTGGGAGATGCTCCTGCATCATAATGCCATATTACAATGTCTCTACTTTCTCAACTTAGTATTGTGATATTGCAACCTGTCCTTTAAGTTTTTCTTTTTTTAAATACACGAGATATGGTATTACCATATTACATTGTAATATGATAATGCCATATTACAATGTCTCTACTTTCTCAACAAGATGCAAGAAGTTCTTTTTAAAAACAACTTAGGATAGCGATTTGTCCTGAGTGGGATGGTGACCTTGGCATTCAACAAGATAGGAAGTAATTCATTGATGACAAGTG
>ML794601.1:140089-161936 GCA_009831015.1 Picea engelmannii
TCAAGGAAAAAACAAGCTAAATGAAATTTGGACATTTGAACAAAAATTTACAAGTTAAATGAGTACATCAATAAAAAATAACATACTAACCTTGCAAGTTCAAAATCCGAGCTATGTAGATCGAGAATTGGATTTGTTCAATCAGTGGGTGATGGAAAAAATAAACAACTCAAACAAAATCCAAGAACAGTGTCGCAACTATAGCAATTGTGTCGCAAAGTCTCTTAAAGTCACGTATATATAGATCAAATAGTCAACTAACCGTTAAAACTGACCAATGAGATAGGAAAAAATTTCATCGCTATTGCCACGAAAGTTCGTCGCTATTGCCATGAAAATCCCGACTAGATTAAAATAAGAGTTTTGTGGATATTGTGACGAACTTTCGTGGCAATATCGATGAAAATCCCGCCCTATTTAAAAAAAAAGATGAAACTAGTGTAAGCGTGGAAATTTTTCGTGGAATAATCTGCCCATATGTAGTAGTGTTTAAATAAAGATCATGGACCAATCATGTGTTAAGCCAAAGATCAATGTAGTTTTTAATATCTAGTGGAATATGAGTCATCATATCACTCTATGTTGGGGAAATATCATGACCATCAGATTACAAATGCATACTAATGCATACTAAATAAACACACTTTAACCTAATGACACATTAGACCAAGTTTATCTTAACCAACTCCTAAGTGTCTAAATATCTTAACATCCCCCCTTCAGAACAACTTGGGATAGGATTGAAGGATTACAAAGGAGACACAATGGGAGAGGGAAGGAGGTATTAGAGTCTATGCCCCCTTAATGACAACTTCCTAAACTCCTAACATAGATTAAAATTCTGAAAACTTCTCTTCTGTAAGAGACTTTGTGAAAATGTCTACAACTTGATCTTCTGTAGGGAATAAGAGAAATTCAATAACTCGATCATGAGTGAGATTTCAGATAAAGTTCACGTGTATATCGATGTGTTTGTTCTATTGATGTTGAACTATATCTTTTTTTAGCTTGATGGAACTTTTATTATCGCACCAAAGGGTGGTCACATGTTGTTGTTGGAATCCAAACTCTAAAAGGATCTATTGAAGCCACAAGACTTCTTGACTTGCATTAACAAATATTTGGTACTCTACTTCTATTGAAGAAAGAGAAATATCCTATTGTTTCTTACAAGCCCAAGTGATAGGTCTATAACCAAGGATGAAAACATAACCTGGAGTAGACTTTCAATCATCACGATCGCCAACCCAGTATGAATCAGTGAAACCAACCAATAAAGTAGCCCCCATAAATTGTATTGTATCCCAAACTAAAATGTACCCCAAACATATTAATGATCCAGGTGGACATCGGTGGCTAACCACCTATTCCACTGGCTCAAAATATAGTTTCCATCTTTGCAGTTTTTCTATGGTTTTTTTGGGTCCTAAAATTCCGAGGGAATTTTGAGGCCCTAAACAATGTTTTTTTTGGTGCGACAATGCCTATCATATATGTAAAGGAAGATTCTAGGTCAAACACAATGTGCACTCCTCGGCTATTCCTTTTTGACAGGGTATCGAGCGCCCCAAATAGAGATTGTATGAAAAAGTTATGCCCTTGGGAAGTTGACGTATCAACTACCCCCATCAAGGCCCACAAACCTTTTGACATTTCATCTCCCTGGGTTAGGGTTTTGGATGTTTAGGGTTTTATCATTTATGCGTTATGTTAAAACTATCTTTGGAGCCTCATTGTAATCATCTTATTGCAAATTCACATAGTCGTCACATCTCTTCTTAGAGATAAGATACCACCATTCTAGCGAGTTCATTTCACTAATATTTTCTCTTACATTGTCTGCATATTTCATTGTTTAATAAAAATTGAGTATTACTATATCTCTATGTTTCTATCCTATTTTTGTGTTTTGTATGTTGGGGATGCCTTTTCCCAGCTTATATTTTGATGCGTTTGTAGAACCAAAATCCCACTTATTCCTCTGCTTAAATTTTTGCTCGATTTTGACAGCATGTTGATAATAGGCTCCTAGAGATGAGATGTCTAGAAAATCCATTTCTGTTTGGATGTATTTATGTAGACCCCCATGGTATTTTAGAACCAGATGCCACTCAAATTCTCTAATACCTAGCTTGGTGTGCAAGGTATGGAAGGTATTTGTGAACTCCAACACTTTTTGGTCCCTCTCTTGATGCAGTGTAGTCCATCTCGTTTATTCGTCGTTGTAGTTTCCAACAGGGTAATATTGCTCCTGGACTACATAAAAAAAAGAGTTCCAAATGGGATTGGCCCCAAATATTCTAGACTCCTCTATGGAATTTTTCTCACAGTAAGTCTCCCACCAATGTTTGACATGGGGGATAGCCTTAAGGAGCACAAAGGTGATATTTTCCCTACTGGACAAATTGTGGACAGAGAAATAACCTTCTAGTAGATTTAACCACTTTTCTGAAGAATCCATATCTATCTAACCTTCAAATATGGGTATCAAAATAAAATTGTTCCTTGAAGGGGGTAGAGCCTCCAAAGTGGCCACTTGACAAATATTTCATTTTTTTTTTTCGACAACCGTCGAAGGATTTATGAAAAAATATCCTTTATCTTGTTCCTCTGTTGCGCGAGGGCTTTTGCGAGCAACAACTTAATAGGATATCCTAATCCCTCATATCTATTTTCCTCCACCATGGGAGGCCATCATGGTAGGTGAGGATGGTCTTCCTGTAAGTTTTAAACCTGTGAAGTAAAACAATGCATACAAATTCTCAAGGAAAACATAAATTAATCAATGGTTCATACACATAGTACATAGAGATTTACGCTGGAAACCCTTAATCGGGAGAAAACCAACTTTCCTTGGTGCTTCGACTCTCAACTCTTCATTGTATTAATTTCACCATTCACAATACAATATATACAATATTTTAGGTATTCCATAGCTACCAAAACCCTAATACCTTAATCTGGGATTAATTTAGAAAATCCCTAAAAATAGTGAAAAATGCTAAAACAGAAAAAATCGCCAAAAAACCCCATCAAATATGATGCACCCCCCAAAAACATGCAAAGAATATAACACATACCCAACACTTCCAAAGACTCGACCAATTCGAGTCCAAATGCCTTGTACCCTGACCTTATTGGGGACATGCACAAAGAAATAGAGAAAGAGCAGACTGCTCTGATACCATTGATCCAGATTTATGAGGGAATGAAATGAAACACATAAATAGGAGAGAAACATAGAGATACAATAATACTTAATTTCTATTAAAGAATGAAATATGCATATACTGTAAAAGAAAATACATAGTGAAATGAACTCACTAGAATAATGGTAGCTTATCTCTGAGAAGATATGTGATGGCTATGTGCATTCGCAAGAATATGATTATAATGAGGATCCAAATGCCTTTCTAACATAAAACATAAATGAGAAAACCCTAAACATCCAGAACCCTGACCTCGAGAGATGAAACATTAAAAGGTTTGTGGGCCCCAATCGGGGTAGTTTATACGTCAACTTCTTGAGGGCGTAACTTTTGCATATGATTTCCATTTGGGGTGCTCAGTACCCCATCAAAAAGGTCTAGCCAAGGAGTACACACTATGTTCATCCTAGCATATGCCTTTGGCTATATGCTAGGTGATACCATGCAAAAAAAACATCCTTTAGGGCCTCAAAACGGCCCCAAAAGTTCAGGACCTGAAAAAACCGTAGAAAAATTGCCAAGATGGAAATAGAATTTTGAGACAGTGGAATAGGTGGGCAACCACCAATGTCCACCTAGATCACCAAAGTATCTTTTAGCTTCTTTCCAATGGCTTTTATGGGGTGTTTTCATATACCGAGGAATAATACCAACAACAAAGGAAATATCAGGTCGGGTATGAGTCAAATATAAGAGGATACCAACTAACTAAGGGTACAAAGTGGCATCGACTTTGGGAGTAGTAGAAGTGGTAGCAAGTTTGACTCCAGACTAGAAGGGAGAAGGGGCTGGTTTAGAATCATCCATGTGAAAGTGATGAAGAAGGTCAAAAGCCTACTTAGATTGGGAATGAAAAATTCATTTCTTGGTTTGAAAAACTTGGAGGCCAAGGAAATAATGCAAATAGCCCAAGTTTGTCATTTCAAATTTCTTTTTAAGAGTGAATTTCACATGGGTTAAAATTTTAGGGTCACTACTAATGAGGATAAGGTCATCAACATAAAGAACAAGTATTATGATATGGCTTCCTACTTTCTTGGTATATACATTAGGGTCAGAATCACATCTAGAAAATCCAATGTCAAGAAGAAAGCTATCCATTTTGGCATACCAAGGTTGAGGTGCTTGTTTAAGACCATAAAGAGATTTCTTGAGGCTACAATCAAGGCTAGATTCATTCTGAACATGGCCATGAGGTCTTTCCATGTAGATTTATTCTTGCAAATCCCCATGCAAGAAGGCAGATTTAACATCCATCTAATGGACCTCCCATTTATGTGAGGTTGTAAGGGCTAAAACAAGGTGGATGTAATTCATTTTAGCTACATGATAAAAGGTTTCATTATAGTGAATTCCTTAAAATTGAGAGAACCCTTTGGAAACTAACTAGGCCTTATGTATTTGAACACTTCCATCTGATTCACACTTAGTTATATATGCCCATTTACATATAACAAGTTTTCTTCCTTTTGGAAGAGGTACAAGATCCCAAGTATCATTTTCCATTAAGGAACAATATTCTTCATTCATTGTTGTGTCCCAATCTGGATGGCCTGAAGCTTCTGCAAATGTTTCTGGATCATGAATCTCTGAAACTTGAGCCAAAAGAGAAGAGGCTCACTGGAACCATGCACATATTTGACGTTGATCTGAAGGATCACCAACAAGATCACTAGCTACTTCTTATATTGAACGAACCCATCTTGGAACCGGTGGTGCTAGTATAGGTTCATGTTCAATGGACTTATCTGGAGGAAGGTGAGAAGGCGGAGGTGGATTTTCATCCTCACTATCATCGCCTAAATAATAAGAAACAAGAACAGGAACAAAAGATGCCACAAACACCGAAGATGGATTGTAGGCCGAAGATGGAACAAATGTTGAATTAGGCTCAAATGCCAAGAAATTTTCATCAAATTTAACACCTCTTCTAATACTAATTTGAATGGAATGAGGTTGAAGAAGTTCATAAACTTTGACATCTTCATAATATCCAACAAAAATACACTTCTCACTTTTATCTATAAATATTTCCTTTTCTCATCAGGAATGTGAGCCCATGCTACACTACCAAATACACAGAAGTGGATGACATTTGACTTAATTTTATTCCATGATTCTTCCGACGTTATATTTTTTAGACCCTTTGTTGGAGTGCGATTTACTATGTAATTTTCACAATTGAAGACTTAATCCCTTAGATTGGACCATACAATTAGCCATTTCTCTTAATGTGTGATTCTTTCTCTTAGTAACACCATTTTGTTGTGGTGTATATGGAATAGTTCATTGCATTTGAATTCCCTATGTAGTGCAATAACTTGTAAATTTATTGTTCACATATTCACATTCATTATATATTCTTAACCTTTGAATTTGATGTCCATATTGTTTTTCCACAAGGGCCTTGTAGGCCAATTGTTTTTCTAAAACTTCACTCTTAAGTTTTAAGAAGTAAACCCAAGTATGTCTAGAGAAGTCATCAATGAAAATTAAGAAATACTTGCACCCAAAGAAAGGAGAAGAAAGAATACCACACAAATCACTGTGAACAAGCTACAAAGGGGCCAAGGTGTGCCAAGAGGCAGGTTTGTCAAAATTGTCCTGATGATGTTTTCCAAGAACACAACTGACACAAAAACCATATCTACAAGAGACAAGAGGAAGACAAGTCACTGTGTGTTCATCACATAATTGTTGGAATGAACGATAACTTAGATGACCAAACTACTCATGTCAAAGTTTTCTCAAGTAATCTCTATGAGCAAGAAAAACTGATGGAAAAGATGATGATCTAAAGTTGTCAAACTTGTACAACCTGGTAATGTTATCAACAATTTTAGTTGCAAGGACATGCTTAGGATCTTTTAAATCCTTTATTATAACTTGGTGAGGTGAAAACTCTATGGTTTCACTTTCACTTGAATGAGTGATCTGATACACTGATATAAGGTTGCAAGAAATACTTGGAACACATAATACATCATTGAAATGACCATTACATACTTGAATTGTTCCATAACCTACAACACTCAGAGATATATCATCACCAACAAATATTTTTTTGGTGTTACATTTATTTAAGGCAGAAAATATGGCTTTATCCTTAGCCATATGATAAGATGCTCCAAAATCAATAAGCCACTCATTGGAAGAATATGTAGGAGTTGCATTGAAGGAGAAACTAGAAGAAAAAAGTGCATGTCCAGAAGAATAAGAAGAAGAATCAATATTGATGTTATGCTTCTTTATCGCTTCTTCTAAGGCTTCCATATTTTTAAAACATTTAGAATCCACATGACCATATTTCCCACAAAAGTTGCAATGTTTGTTAGTATTCTTACTTTTGAATTTTTCTCCTTTATCACAACTAGGAGCAAAAGCTGGCAGAGAGGGTTTGGGACCCTTGTTTTGCTTGTTGTTGTGGCGAGGATGTTGCTTCTTGGGAATCTTGGATTAATTTTTCTGTTGGACCACTAAGGCTTTGTTGGATGTACATGCAATGCTAATCAATCCAAGTTTCACAAGCTTATCATACTCTCGAATCAAAGCATCACAAAAAGACTCAAGAGATGGTTCTTTATAAGCACTCCCTAGAGCTTCTCTGGTGACATAACAGGTAGATACAAGGACAAAATATGCACTACCAAGCTTAGAAAGAATAATATAGATGCATCGATCTTCCTTCAGATCTAATTTGCACTATACACATAAAAGTCTAAGTATTTTGAACTTAGATAAATAATCTTCAATGCATGGAAAATCATTTGGACTTAAAGTCATTAACTAATTTTCTAACTAGTGGGATCGAATGATATTGTGTTTACCAAACACAGCTTGAATATTTTCCCAAGATTCATCGAGGTCATTAATTTCTTGAAGGTGTAACCTTAAATCAAGATAGATGGGCATTTCAATTAGTCCACGTGCTTCATCCTTCCTATTATCCCATTTGACTTTCTTTTCATCATCGATGGGTTCTTTTTATTTTCCCAAGGTAACCCGATATAATCCTTTACTTCTTAGTACATCCTCCATGTGGTATTTCCATGAGAAGTATTTGGTCCTGGTAAGAAAATTATCATTGGGAGAAGCGACATTAAATATGCAGAGAATGTGTATTTAAAATCTGAAACTAATGGTCTATATGGAAAGCTCTTGAAAAAATAGGTTGTTTAAGAAAACAATAACGTGACTTCGGATGTGAAAGTTATGCCATTTTGAATAAAGGCATAAACGATAACCAAATATCCACGTGACAAATAGAATTTGGTCCACGTGATGAAGCCGCTCCTTCACTATCTTTCTTATAACCTCATTTTTACAAATAAGTTTCTTATGAAGTGACCCACTTTTATAGAATAAGTGAGAATCACTTTTACAATGAAGTTGCTTTGCAAATTAAAATTGCATGCAAAAAGTAACTAAAAAGGAACATTAAAACTACTTTATACTAATTCACTTTTTAAGTGAAATACACTTTACAATGAATGCATGAACTTTTTCAAAAAGTAACAAAAAAAGACTTGAACTCAAGACCTTTTACTAAGTAAAGCAACTTTTAACCGTGAGCTAGTGAAAAAACAAATTATAATCTTAATAAGGAGGACGGGGGCTATTGTTTTTGTTGTCTTTGTTGAATATGGCCTTGAAGTGCATGCTAAAAAAAACTCTTTTCATGTGTTCACACATAAAAAAAAATCTCTCTAGATTTGATTGAAATGGTTGTATCTTGGGCAAACAAAAACCTTTTTGACTGAAATGAAAATCATTTATAGCTAAAATGAGCACTTTGCATGAAATGGAATAGTCCTCTTCGCCCAAAAATGTACAAAAATAGCAGAAACTAGATATGCAACAACACAACTTCAAGATCTTGATCTACAACAAGAGCAGGTCTTCAAACGCACTATGATACCATATTCGACAACATAGGTATTCCAAAAAATATGAAAACCTTCAGTAACCACTCACATAACCATATCAGAGATCAACACACTGATGTTTTTACATGGTAAAACCCTTATGGGGAAACATCCATGACCCCAACTAATGTGGCCACTTGAGGCAATTTATTAGTGCAAAATAAAAAATATTACAGAGAGTTTCTCATAATCGATCATCACAAAACAACCCTGCATGCTCTTTAAATAGAGATCATGGACCAATTGGGTGCTAATACATGGATCAATGTAGTTGTTAATATCGAGGAGAATATGAGTCGTCATATCACTCTATGTCAGGAACATATCGTGAATGTCAGATTACAAATGCATACTAATGCATACTAAAGAAACACACGAAGTGTCAGGCCAAGCACTCAGAAGGAATCATAACTCCATGGGATGATAATTCCATTGACATGAAGCTCAATAAATACACAAAGATGCAATTGTTGGTATTCTCCAACATATGAATCTTTCTATCACCTAGGACGCTTCATATGTACATTACTATTAGAAATAATACAACTACAAAGGATTATGTGTCCAACATTCCTCCCATTAATCCGAAGGGGTGTGTGTGATTCCAAGCATCATTATGAACTTCTCAAATTTTTATCTTCCAAGTGCTTTGGTGAAGATGTATGCAATTTTCTCATTTGTGGAACAATGTCTTAAGTGAATAGTCTTGACCTCTACATGATATCGAATCAGGTGATACTTTGTGTTGATGTGCTTGGTTCAATCATGGAAATATGGGATTATTATCCAACTTGATTGTAGAAGTATTTTCAACTAGAAGAGGAGTAGAATTCACTTGTTTCTCCTACAAATATTCAAGTATTTTCCTGAGCCAGACAATCTCCTTTGTCTCTTATGTAGCCACCACATATTCTTCCTTTGTTGTGGAATCTATTGGAACTGATTGTTTGTGTGATCTCCAGGAGATAGATATTGATCCAAGACTCATGAGATAGCCTAAAGTTGATACTCCATTTTCCTTATCCCCATCAAAGTTTGAATCTGAATATTCGATCAGGTTGAAGTCATCCACCTTAGAGTACCTGAGTCCAAAATATTGAGTTTCTTTCAAGTATTTTAGAACTCCTTTTGCAGCATACCAATGTCCTTCGCAAGGCTTTTTCTTGAGCCTAGAAATAATCCCAACAATGAATGAAATGTCTAGTATGGTGGTAGTAATATAGATAATACTTCCCACAAGTTGTCTATACTTGGTTGCATCCTCAAATTCATTCCCTTCTTTTGATGTGAGTTTCAAATTTTGTTCCATTAGAGTTGAAACATGATTGCACTCAACCATGTCAAACTTGTTCAACAATTCTCCAATGTAATTCTTTTGGGAGATGAATATGTACTTTGGATTTTGTATCACTTCAATCCCCAAATAGTAGTGAACATGTCCCAAATTTGTCATCTTGAAGCCTTTCTTCAACTCTTTATTTATGTATGCAATGTAGTTCTCATTGCTCCCTGTTATGAACATATCATCTACATATACTATAAGATACACAACAATTTTTCCAACTTTTTTCACAAACAAATTTGCATCGTCAAGATTGAAATTCTTGAAATTTAATTTTAGAAGATGCTCAGTTAAATTTTGATACCATGCTCGTGGTGCTTGTTTCAATCCATATAAGGATTTTATGAGATTTCATACCTTATGTTCTTTTCCCTTCACAAAAAATCGTTATGGTTGAGACATGAACACATTATCTTTCAATTCTCCATTCAATAAAGTAGTCTTCAGATCCATTTGATGAATTTTCCATTTATTTTTTGCTTCCATGGAAAATGAAGTGAGGATGGTATCCCATTTTACTCTGGGGGAAAAATTCTCCTCATAATCAACACCTTCTTTCTGTGCAAATCCCTTTTCCACAAGCCTTGCTTTGTGCTTTTCAAGTGAACCATCTGATCTATACTTGTTCTTGAATACCCACTTGCAACCAATCAGTTTGGTTCCATATGGAGGATCCACCAACTTCCATGTTCCATTATTGATGAGAGAATCATATTCCTTCTACATGGTTTCTTTCCATTCATCATGAGAAACAACTTTTTTAAAGGAAGTTGGTTCAAGGTTAGTAGATAAATTTAATTCAAAATCATATGAAACATCCATATCATCTACATCACCTGAGTTTGAATTATCTACATTACCTCCATCTTGTTTTGAGGACATTATGGTTCCTATCTTTCCAACCTCATCGAGATGAACACTTTCAACTGTTTTAGTGAGCCAATTTTGGTGGACCTTTTTGAGATGATCTAGGTTGTTTGGCTAATTGAGACGGTGATGAATTCTCATCAAGCCTCAAATTTTCAATCTTCTCGATCACTCATCCAATTGAACTTAAAGTTTTTATGAAGTGGTAGGAAATTCTTCATGAGGGAAAGATGGTGCTTCATAAGGATATTCCAAATATTGACGCAAGATAGGGACCCCCCCTTCAAGATGTGGATTCTCATCATCAAATTCATGATATGTCTTTACACGAGTAAATCTATCTAGGTGATCAAGCTGCCTCTCAACAATTTCATTTTTCTTGGTTGATTCAAGAAAGATCACATCTATGGAAAGGATGGAGTTATTATTTGTCTCATCATAAATACGATACCCCTTGGTGGTTTTTGAGTACCCCAAGAATATTCACTTCTAACTACTGGCATCAAGCTTGCTTATTTTCTCCTTAGGAATCAAGGCATAACAGGTTGAACCAAAGACCCTGAGACGCCTCACCGAAGGAATGTGGCCATAACACATTTCATATGGAGTCTTGTTATTAAGAGAATGAGGTGGACATCTATTTTTGACATAAACTGCACATAGAAATGAATCAGCCCAAAACACTAATTTAACATTCTTGAAAAACATCATGGAACAAACCATATTTAGGAGTGTCATGTTTATTCGTTCAACTACACCGTTTTGTTGTGGATTGTATGGAACTGTGGTTTTATGTTTGATCCCATGTTGGTGAAATTATCTTTCAAATTCATTATATGTATATTCTCTTCCATTATCAGTGCGAAGAGAGCCGATACAAAACTGAGCTTCATTTTGAATCCATACATGAAATTTTCTAAAAGTTTCAAAAGCTTGTGATTTATCTTTCAACAAGTACACCCAACACATTCTAGTGTAATCATCAATAAAATTCATGATATATTTGTTTCCATTTGTAGAATGAACATGCATAGGGCCACACAAGTCAGAATGAATCAGTTCAAGTTTTCTACATGATTTGGAAGTAGAATCATGAAAGGGTTGTTTGTTGTGTTTTACAAGGATGCAAGCATCACATTGTTTTATTTTTATAGGAATAATAGGTAGACCAAAAACACCATTCTTTATCAATAAACAAATACTGTCATAATTAATATGACCAAATCTAGCATGCCACAAAAGACTATATGGAATTATACTTGAGTCATGATGAGAGAGGTATGCAACAATTTCTGTATGAGCAGATGTCCCATTCATCTTCAACAATCTTCCATCTTCCATTCTGGTCATGACAACCATGTTGTCAGAATCCTTCCTTATCTCAACTTTTCCACCGATCATATGAAGAAAGTGGCCTTGTTGTCTGATGTGCACAAGAGAGATCAAGTTTCTTTGTAGCTCAGGAAGATAGAGTACATTGTGCAGAAGAAAATCTGAGAGTCCAGAAAACTTAATCCTGATGGTGCCCATTCCCGAAGGCTTGAGACTTGATCTATATGCAAAGTACATTATGCCATCTACATTTTTATTGAAGTCTTTGAATAAATTTCTCTGAAATGTCATCTGGGAGTGTTACGAGGAAAATCTCTCTATGTCTAGGGTAAACCACAACAGACGGAAATGACTACAAAAATCAACTCTATCTCAAAAACATGCTACATAAACTAATATCCAAGTGAGATAAGAAAGAGGCCTACCTCATCAAGATGTTCGATGAAGCCCACCGTTGAGCACTTTGACCCAAATCTATATACCTACAACTAGTTCTCAACAACCAACCAAAGCAAGCATATGGTGATAATATAAAAGGTTAGCACATTAGATAGCATAATCCATTAATATACATAAAAAATACACCCATGGATAATAACTCAAATATTTTCAAGATATCAATTGGATGAGAAAGGAGTATTTCTATTGATAAATGATCAGCAGAAGTGAAAATATTACAGACTTCTGTGTCGGCATGGTTCGGAACCAAGAAACTAAGTTCCTTCCATCTTGGTCTCCACCACTTCAATCCTCCACCAAAGGCAAGCTCATAAAAGAGAAGCAATGAGGTTCTCAATCAATAAGGGAAGAACTTTGTTGATTAAGGCTGGTTGTCATTGATGTGAACCCTTGAAGAAAGACTGGTAGCACAAAGGTTTGGGTAATGGACCCAAGTTTGTTTGATGTAAAGATGAATCATTATTGACTTGTCATATTTGATAAGAAGTATAGATGGATGAACTCCAAAGTGGTCCCCTTATGGTGAAATCCCTCACGAGAAGATGCTTTGTGGATTGAGTTATTCTAAGAAGTATGGTTAGAGAACCCATGCTTAATTGTGGAATAATGAGATGAAGGTCAACAAATTTTTTAGTGAAACTATCCTATATGGATAGTTCTTGTCATGCCATTTCCGGTGGTATGTGGAACGTCACATAACTCCTCACGGTTGGAGAGTTATGGCCATGAGAAGTTGGAGACCCCAGGTTAATAATATTCTACATGGATAGTACATGTCATTCCATTTCTGGTGGTATGTGGAACATCACATAACTCCTCACGGTTTGAGAGTTATGGCCTTACGAAGTTGGAGGACCCTCATATGTCATCTAGAAGCCCCAAAAGGTCAAAGTAGTCAAAGTGGTTTAAGAGATTTTAGAAGGTAAATAATAAAGTAAAGTAATGAGTGTACTATAATTCAAAGTGAATACAAAATAAATTATTTAAATAATAAATTTAATGGAGAAATTAGAAGTGGGTTAACCTTAAAATAAGGAAAGTGGGTACAGTGACCTGGAAAATGTTTTTAAGGAAGCTACTTGGAGAGTATAAATAAGAGGCAATGATCTCTCATTTAAGACACACTTGATCATATTGAATACCTATAGGTGTCTGAGGTAACCAAAGGATATCTAATCTGAAATTATGAGGAAAGTGAAGAAGAGAAGGTCGGAATTCAAGGAAGGATAAATTCTTTTGATGATGCTTTCTAAGGTATGCTTTTTACAGGTCATCTCACCATTTTCACAATACTCTTTTTTCTATAATAATTAAAACCATGAAATTTCTATGCCATTGAGGAAACATATCCAAGTATCCATGGTAAAAAATTCAGCTTGTGGGTCGTTGTATTTTTGGAGTTACACTCTGTGGAAAATAGGGTTTGTGGCTAGTCCCGAAACTAGTCAAAAACAGGTGTTTCGGGTAATCACGTCATAAATTATTCATAAAAGATAAAAATTTAGTAAGACCAAATGTGTTGGTTAGAGTATAGTATTTAGTATGTTTTGTAATATTTTTAGATCAATTCAACAAATATTCCATGCGGGGCACACTCTACAAGGTCGCTCTCTAGAATAAGCCAGAATTCAGCAAGGTGTGCCATTTTTTCTATAACTCCTTTTATGAGAGGTTCCAAATAGTGACACCTGGAGGAATTGCATAAAACATATTGAATAAAATTGTGTATCATTTTCATATCTTTATTCATTACAGGTACAAATTTATGATTATTTCAAGTTTGGGTTATTGACTAATCCAAAACTAGTCTTGTGAGACTAAAGAAAAGTTTCATGAAAATGCTAGTATATTGTTGTTAAATCTAAGGAAGGTTTGTAGGTATGTGATAATATACACCAGGTCTATTACAGAGTTAAAAATCATATTTGGATGATGAAATTGATGAGGGATTTTGGTCGAGGTACAAGTTGGGTACATGGTTGAGACAAGTAGTTGATGAGTTGGCACATACATGAGGTGTATAGTTGATGATGTTGGTACATATTGATGAGTACCGTAAACATGATTCGTAAATACTTGGTGCATGGTTGATGCACTTGTTAATGGTATAGGTTGATTACAAGTTGAGGTACAGGTTGGTGCATGGAAGTTGGTGCTTCCAATGAATGTAATTCTTCAAGACATATAAGAAACAACATTCTGTGGTTTTCTCTCGATTTGGGTTTCCAAGTAAAACAGTGGTGCACTATGTATGTGTGTGATTGTTCATTTCTTATTTCTCATTATTGGATATTAATTCTACATTGATATAACACTTGGATTATTTGGAGAAAAAAGATTATAATTACGCTATTACTGATTCACCCCCCCTTTCAGTAATCCAACAATTGGTATCAGAGTAGGTTCCTCCAGAAATTAGTTTAACCACTAAAAGGTAGATCATGGAGAGTACCAACTTGTATAAAAATGGAATACCACATTTTGATGGACAAAGGTATCCTTTTTGGAGCATAAGGATGAAGACATATATACAGGCATAGGGATTTCAAGTTTGGCAATCAATTGTAGATGGATACACAGCACTAGCAGTTCCACCAACAAATGACAAAGAAGTGAAAGTCAATGAGAATAATTCCAAAGCCAAAAATGCACTTTTAAATGGTCTTAGTGATACGGTATTCACCAAAGTTGCACATTGTAAATCCGTTAAAGAGATTTGGGACAAGCTTCGAAATATTTATGAAGGAGATACAAAAGTTAAAGCAACAAATCTTCAAACTTATAAAGGTCAGTTAAAACAACTAAAAATGAAGGAAGATGAGAATATCGCAACCTACTTCTTACGAGTCGATGAAATAGTGAATGAAATCATAGGATTGGGAGAATAAATCAAAGAATCTGTAATTGTTCAAAATGTACTAAGATCTCTTCCTATGATATTTAACCCTTAAGATATCAACACTACAAGAAAGATCGGATCTAAACTCAATAAGCATGGATGAACTGCATGGAATCTTCATAGCATATGAAATGAGAACTGAATAGGAAAATACAGATGTAAAAGAAGCATCCAAAAGATCAAATCAAAATAAAAAAGAAGAATATAGTAGTAACAGTGACGACTCGGAAGATGATGAAGAAGTGGCCAACTTCGTCAAAAGACTGAACAAGGGAACCAATGGTAGGTATAAAGGTAAGATTCCTTTAATTTGTTTTAATTCTGATGGTATTGGTCATTTTTCTAACAAATTTTCTCATAAGAAAAAAGAGAAATGATGAAGGTTACTCAAAAAAGAGAAACACACATATAAAGGAAAAAGAACTACAAAGAAAGTTTTCAAGAAAAGTTTACTCACCAAAGAAAACATCTCATCATCAGATGAAGATGAAGTCAGTGATAGTGAGACAGGAAGAGTTATATTCATGGCAGTAAAAGACTCTGACAGAGAAGACTCCGAAGAAGAATATGAAGAAGCCGAAGAAGAATGTGAAGAATTCGAAGAATAAATTGAAGATGTAGAAGTTGACTTTCGGGAAGAATTAATGTGTGCCATAGAAGTTATCAGAATAGAAAAGAAGAAGAACAAGAAACTACAAGCAAAACTAGACAAAAAAGAAGACACTCAAGAACTAAAACAAATGATCACAAAATTGAAGGTTCAAACAGACGAAGATAAAAGAATTGAAGAAGCACTCAAAGAACAACTAGAAGAAAATGACAGGATCATTGGAAACTTGGAAGCGGAGATTGTCACATTAAGAAAGGATATTCAAAAAAAAAATATGCAGAATAGCTCAAAAGTTTTGGATGACATTATCAACAGTCAAAAATCTCATTTTGACAAGACTGGACTTGGATACAATCAGACAGAAAAGGGATCAAGCTCCAAAACAATAGAGCAAGAAACATATCCGAAAATCTACGTAGAAACAATCAAAGGGGATAGGAAGATATACAAGGAATATTATAGGGAAACTCCTCCACCGAAAAGATTTAGATTTCAGAATCAACAACCAACAGATAAGCCTCAAGAAGAAGAAGGAAGGTTTGTTGGTATCTTGTTGTTAAAGTTAAGGAAGGTTTGTAGGTATGTGATCATATACACCAGGTCTATTATAGAGTTAAAAATCATATTTGGATGATTAAATTGATGAGGTCTTTTGCTTGAGGTACAAGTTGGGTACATGGTTGAGACGAGTAGTGGATGAGTTGGCACATACATGAGGTGTATAGTTGATGATCCTGGTAAATATTGACAAGTCATAGTTGATGAGTACTTGACATGTGATTGGTACATACTTGGTACATGGTTGATGCACTTGTTAATGGTACAGGTTGATTACAAGTTGAGGTACAGGTTGGTGCATGGTTGATGCACTTGTTTACGGTACAAGATGATTACAAGTTGATGTACAGGTTGATGCATGGTTTATGCATGGTCTAGGTTTATTGGTACATGTTTACAGTGGTATATTTCACAGTGATAGTGTGACAATGATTCCATAATTCTACTTCTACATCAGGGCGGTTGGACGGGGCAAGGACAGGTGGTTGTAGCCACCTTCCGGTTGTAGACAGAGAACATAGGGGGTTGTAGCCTTCTTCTAGTTGTAGCTAGAGAATTGGGGAGTTGGAGCTTCCCTCAGGTTGTAGCCTGAGAAACTAGGGGGTTGGAGCCTCCTTCCAGTTGCAGCTAGAAAACAAAGGAAGTTGGTGCTTCTAATGCATGTAATTCTTCAAGACATATAAGAAAACGAATTCTATGGTTTTCTCCCGATTTAGGTTTCCACATAAAACACTGGTGTATTGTGTATGTGTGTGATTGTTCATTTCTTATTGCTCATTAGTGGATAATAATTCTACATTGATATAACACTTGGATTATTTGGAGAAAAAGGATTATAATTACGCTATTACTAATTCACCCCCCCTCTCAGTTATCCAACAAGCTTGAGGGAAGAACATTGGGTTCAGACTTAAAGGACAAAGGGATGCAGACTCAATATGAAGTAAATAATTTCTCCAGAGTATCTTTTCTCTCAAAGTTGAATTATTTCTCCTCTTTCCATAGCTTGGAATTGGCCCATTTATAGCCTTGAAATGGAACTGAAGGGCCAAGTCGGAATGTTTCCAATATATGGAAGGCCAAGGATTAGAGATCTCCTGTCGTGACATGGAAACCCGACATTTAATTTTCATTTTCTGGCACAAATCCTGATGTATGTGGGTTGTAGTGGAGTAGTCTGCATATACACATGATGTATAATAGGCAAGATGCGTACATGTGGAAAAATATGTATTTTGGGCTCTGGATTTTATAAATAGGGAAGATAAGTGTGCATGGGGAAATGGAAAAAGGCCTTATGTGCAAGATTGCATAGGGTGAGGCAAATATTGCTATGAAGGATGACCCCTAATGTGTGAGGTCAGAGGAGTATCTGTGATGGCCAAAATACATTATAAACAACCTAGAACTAGAGTGATGGGGAACCAACTGGATGAACTAGTTTCTCATTACATTCTGCACTGACTTTGCATACATGGCTGGCAATAAAATTACACTACAGATCCATGTGAAAATATACCAAACAAGTGTCTATGGCCATGAATAGGCAAAAAAAAATGCGGTTACATGCCAATAGCTTTCATAGTCACAAACAAGGCCCAGTAGAACCAGTCTCAAAACCAATCTGAAGATATCTGTATACAATGGAGTACAATCTGATCTCCCATGATCACTGAAGTCATATAGGTATTGGTCCAATGAAAAGGAAGCAACAGCTTAGGAAAGTTCCGGCCACATAGTGATGTCTTCAAGTCTTCTACAAAATCTTCCAAGGGTGCAAGTCTACATTATGTGAATAAAGGAGTTGAGGTTGAACACAATGAAACATCGTTTGATTACCGGTCATTGAGGTATACCATTAACAAACGCAAGACAGCCTACTAATAATGAAAGTAGGTGTCAATGCACCGAGTACATTCTTATAAGTGTGAATAAATGAGCCAATGTCAAACACCTGAAGAATCCATCGATCAAAAGACATTGATGTATTCCCAACTATCGATGGCGAGAGAGCCTCAAGGTACTCATAAGATTCTAGGTCTCATTTCCAGAATAAATGGGCTTAATTCAATGGAAGGAGACTCACTGAAAGGAGAGAATTAAGGCATCTCTCATCAGTCAGCATGAGGTACAAAGAAGGATCTTCATGATTTGGTGGAAATCGGATGAAGAACATGTTCATGAACCAATGACCTTGTGTGTCTTTTGTGTGTGCCAAGTGCCAGCGGTACACGAAAAAGACCCTCTGAATAGTAGCCAATGATGAAAACTACTGACAAAGGCAAGGAAATCACCAATAAGGCTAATAGCATCCAAGACACTGCATGAACCCCAATGTGTGAATATATGTCTTGAACACAAGGGAAACCACCCTGTCAATGACCAATGATGAAATGTCGACTGATAGGTTCAAGGTTACCTACCAATGATGAAAGTAGGGCCGGGGTGCATGATAGGACTACAGTATCATGTGAGTCTGAGACAAACTGAGGGTATGGCCAACATGAAAAGTCAAGAGTTCTGAGAAGTGGTCGACACAGGTTGACATACTTCCTTTGAACAAGAGCATGAGACATATGGAGGACTCTGGCAACATAGAGTCGATGATGAAACCATTAGATGCAGGAGGCATCAATGAAACTCTCTATAGGGACAGGAAGAGTAGCCCGTCGGTAGAGAAGACTCTATAATGAGCTCAGCTTCCTAAGGCCATGCTAATCCCAAAATTATGATGAAAAATGGACTCAACAACTTTGTGCTTTTTTCAAAGGTAACACGAATATTGCCAATATAAGATAATACTCCCTTTCCGCCCATCCATTTTTTATTTTTCATAGACAAATGAATGCTATGATACAGAGGAGAAAACGAGTATCACAAGTAAGAAAAACTAGTTCTAGCAGTGGAACATACCTATGTTCAATGCAAGGAGATGCATGTGGGAGATGGACACTCGGGATAATTTTCGCTCTTAGGTATAGGGTGTCAAATTGAGAAGGATATAAACAAGGCTCTGATTGGTTGAGGATGAAAATATTGTTGAGGAAAATGTTTTATAACGCAAAGTGAGAACCGGCTAAAGGCTCAATACTACAAGCAAGGGCATGAGATGCAATAAAAAATTAACGCCAAAATTTGTCCTTTTTTATGTCTTTTAGTCTACTTGGTGTGAAAAAGGGATAAACTTGTGCCAAATATACGTCCTTTCAAATCCAATTTATGAGTGTGAAAGAGACAAGTTCACTCGACAATCTTTTCGCTTTTTGAAGATTTCACTTTTTGAAGATGTGTTGGAAAATAGCTTAAACTAAACTCGTTTGGGAGTCCTCGAGGTATAAGGCAGCATGTTTATGAGTGAGAAATGAGGCTCAACATAAATTCATGTACTAGCTATGAGGGACTCTCAGTCCTATGGAAAAAATCTCTGCATGGGTACCATGTGAAGTAGGGGATCTAACTAGGGCACCCATGTTCAATAAGTCTCTACCACTTGATAACAACACTACTTATAGCAGATGGAAGGTTATGTGTTGCAACAAAAGGGTTCATACCTAAGGCATAAAAAGTGACAGTTATAGGATAATGTGAAAATGCATGATGGAATGGATACCTATCCTATATGATGGGTAATGAAAATACCTGCCCGTGGTGACGAACGACCAACATAACATTGAAATCCGCAAGAATCTTGGTAAAAACTACAAAAACCAACTCAATCCACCTTTGAATTAGTCCATTAGGCGAAAAAAATGGCTTAAAACTATAGAAAGTGAGTAAACATTGTTTATAAGTAGTAACAAAACCAAAAATTACTATACCATTTTGATTTTTTACTCAAATAGTGCAAATTAGACCAAAATACCTTGGATATTCAAACGACGATTGTGGGAGCATCAGGCAACGAAATCAGAAATCGTCTAGACCAGATAAATCTTCTTCTCTTCGTCTTCATTTCGAGCAGATTAAATTTTTAAATTAGGTTCCAAAATTTTAGTAATTGAGGGCGTAAAATGTGAAATTCGGTGTACGCAGGTTGTCTCCTATCGAGTCGCGTATACAATGAGCTATATGCACCTATGAAAACTACAGGGTGTGTATAGCCAGCCCTATACATGACTTTAAGTGAAGAATCTCGCGTACAGGCACACAATCAATGAATTTTAAGGATGCTAACTCAAATTTTGACTTTTCCTTGTTAGGATGGTTCTTGAATGTAGAGAACAAGAGCATGAGGAGGTCGATGCTGATGTGCATCGATATCCAAGGGCCCAAATGGCCTTAAAGAGATGTGGCTTATATAAATTTTGGGCACTCGGGGGAATGCAGGCCCAGGTGAGGTTGCTTGAGATGCTTGTGGGTTACTAGGACCCTAAGAGTGAAAGATTCAACCTTGATGAGCAACCATTGAGGATTGAAGTAGAGGATATATACTTTTTGACTGGTCTATCACGTCGGCGAGAGGTTGTAAACATAAAATCATGGGGATCAGGGAGTGGAATGAAAATAGAGGAGTACATCGATGCTCACTCTGTAGCAGGGACTCTAAAGGTAGGGAGTTAACTCCCTATCCAGACGATAAACAATCTCATCCTGAAGATTGTTGTGATTGTATTGACCAGGATCATAGGTTCAGCCTTGTTGCACCAGGCATCGAGGCCACTCATGTTCTATGCAGTGCAATGTATGAGACTCATAGTATATGACTACTGTACCTCACTACTGGAAAATATGAAGAGACAATTGACATAGTGAAAATAGGGGAGTAGGAGGAATTTTGGGTTTGTGTCTATCCTATGCAGTTTCTTCTTCAAGCGGGTTCCAGGTCTAAGACCTAGAGTCAATATTCTTCTGATAGGACCTCACGATCCATCCATGGCACGGTTGACCGAGGTAATGAGGTGGCAGGGGGAGGTAGCGTGCTGACACCTGTTGGCCCTCGACCAAGTTTTGGAGAACCTTGGTCATGTTTGACCACTTTTGGAACTTCGACAGGCTAGTTGAAGATGGAGCGCCCAGGTGAAGTGGATATTGCAGGATCTGACCCCCTTTTGTGGGATTTTTGGGTTTAGGGTTTATGTAACGGGTATGGGATGTCGACCCATGGGTTTACCCATGCTTAGGCCCCATTTGTAATGTATAAATAAGTATCTAGGCGATGTAAGAAGTATCAGACCTAGACGTTGATGGCTTAGTGCTAATGTTAGCTATGTGCAAGAAGATGTATTAAGGCTTGCAGAGCTAGGTGAAAGGGTTTTGTAAGTGCTTTGTGCACAGACTGTGAAAAGGATTGGTGCTTGGACCTAACTTGGGGAAGGAGGATCTGGCGAGGTGCTCACAGATCTCATATCTTATGCGGAGTTGGATTTGTGGCTCTATGCATGTAAGAAGATTGGAAGAAGCTAATAAAAGAAGAGAAAAGTTGGTGAACATAGCCCCACGCTAGGGGTGAACCACGTATATTGTTAAGAACCAAACATCAATATAGCATGGAAAAACCTCAGTTAAAGTACTCAACGCCTTGAAACTGAGATAATTTCAGATAATAAGCCTCTTTGAGGGGGCAACCTCCTTTTACCCCACTTAAATGTTCAAGTACAAGATGATTCAAAATGAAAATGTCTCCTTGGTATATATAGGAGACTAGGA
>ML794601.1:166812-180124 GCA_009831015.1 Picea engelmannii
GATCAAAATTGGATGTGCCAAGTGGAATTTACGGTAACTTCCTCACAACTTGCCAATTTTTGGCCTTTCCAGGAGATCTCACTTGTATAGAATGCCCCGCACAAAATAATTGATATCAAATTCTGAAACTCACACCCAAAATACTACGGACTGTCCACGATCCAATGCAACCAGTCCCACTCAATTTCGATACTCTAGGAAGAATTTATGATTATTTTACCTAGAACACCTTCTTGAGACTAGTCAATAGGGCTAGTCAGATACCCTATCTTACACAGGGTGTATCTACAAATTTAAAATGACCCAGAAGCTAAAATTTTTACCACAGATACAATACTAATTTTTGTAAATGGTCTCCAGAGGGCAGGGTCTGAAACGTTACCAAAAAGTTTTTATATTGAAAATTCCTCAATGACTCATTTCAGGATGATTCCGTAACCCTATCTTGTACAGGCTGTATCTCCAAAAGTATAAGGCCTCGGGAGCTAAGTTTTGAACCCAACGTACCTTGATCCGTCTACTAAATACCCTCCAAGACGTTCCTTCTGAAACGTTGTAGAAAAAAAGTTATAGCAAACATTCCACAGTGTCTCAGATGTGGAAGCGAAACCCCAAGACCTTGAGCTCTGATACCATATGTTAAGAACCAAACATCAATATAGCATGGAAAACCCTCAGGAAAAGTACTCAACGCCTTGAAACTGAGATAATTTCAGATAATAAGCCTCTTCGAGGGGGAAACCTCCTTTTACCCCACTTAAATGTTCAAGTACAAGATGATTCAAAATGAAAATGTCTCCTTGGTATATATAGGAGACTAGGCGGTATAATTACAAATAATGGCCTAAAGCCGACATAATTAAAATAAAATTACTAATCTAAATAAAAACTAATGGCCTAAAGCCGACATAAATAAAATAGCATTACTAATCTAATATGCCCCAATTAAGGGGTAATGAGCCAACATTAGGGCTTAACATATATCCTATGTTGTGGTTTCTTTGTGCGATGTGGTTGATATTTTATTGATGTGATTTATGTTTAGTGCTATAATATTTATGTATGTTAGATGCATCCGATGTAGTAGCTTAGTTCTTAATAACATGAATGAATGCTAGATCTATTTGATGCCATGTGTTGAATGGTTAGATGTGCTTAGATCTTGTTGAATACTGTGATGTTTTGTAAATAGAATTTTTACCTGCGATGTGAATAAGGGTCAAAGACTAATGAATGTTAACTGCTAAGTTCTCTGTTAAGTATTGTGATCATAGATCTGTGTCCCATCTAGGTTGTAGACACCTGAGTCCTACAACCCCCCCTGCCTCTACCTTAGGTGAGACTTCATCTGTTTCGCAAGTGTTGTCGAAAGGGCTAGTAGTTAGGGTTTTGTTGGTGCATTGTTGAAGCGTTGAACCCTGGGTCTACTCCTGTGCCAACAAATGGTTCTGTTGCCAGGACCTGAAACTGTGATTGTTGGGAACTGAAGAAAAGAGAAAGCTCTGTGCGTAGATCTATTGTTGTAGTGCGCAGTACTCTACTTGACTTGTGAAGCTTTGTGCTAAGAAGAGAAGTCTGATCTAAAGAAAAGAGGTAAGATCTTAAAGTTTTGTGCTCTGATAAAGGTAAGATAAGTGGGAATTTTTTTTTCGAAAGAATGGATCTAGGTATGTTTGATAGATTTCATCCTAATCTGAAAACTAGGGCATAACTAGAAGAAAGAAGATGTGATATGAATAGATCTAATAGAAATAGTGAAAGATATCTTATTCCTATACATAGAAAGAATTTTTGGACTAACAAGTGGATGCAAGATCCTAGAAATAATGTTTTGCAGATCCGTCATTGTGATCCCAGTGCCCAGTACAAGAAAGGTTGGGGATTGTTTAAGAGAATGAGAGGATTGAATCTTTGTTATAATTGCAGAAGACCGAGACATCTTGCTAAGGAATATCGTAGTAGAGGTCCTATTTTCCTTTGTTGTAAAGCTACTGGACATGAAGTTTTGGATTGCCCTAGAATGATTGCTAAAGTTGAGAAGACAAACATGAGACAAGAAAACCATAAGGAAGGTCAAGAGACTAAGAATATGCTAAAGAACCAGAAAGAATCAGAGGCTATATTATTGTAGATGAAAGAAACACTGAATGATCACAGATACATCAGTTTATCAGAGATCTTAAAAGAGAAAGAGTGCATCGAAACAAGAATAGGATAATTCGACATAGAATGTGTTCTGGATGAGGAAACATGGGTGAATATCATGCCAGAAAGTACTTGAGGAATTTTGGGAAAGCCTGCTATGGTTCCTTCATTGGGAGGAATAGGATTGTTTAAAGTAAAGATGATAACCCTATGTGGAAGACTTACTCATGTACCTATGAGTGCTCATGGAACATCGACAGAAGAAGAATTCAAGATCATTATGTTTGTTGAGAGAAACACTCCTTTTTCACTTTTGTTAGGAAGGAATCAGATTGAGAGAGATCAGATCCGAAGGAAAGAGGAAGAGGAAGCTATAGAACAGAAAAATAAATAATTAAGGGATTTCATGGCTAGGAGAACATCATGCTTAATAGAAGTACAGGAGGAAAAGTCAAAGCAACTGAGGGCCTGAGACTTGGCTGTCGAAGTTGAAAGAACACAAGAAGGCTTAAAGAACCTATCCATATAGGAGAGTAGAGAACCTACTCCAGAAACAGTAAGAGAAGAAGTATTACCCTTGAACCCTATGAAAGACCCTCAACAGTGTGAAGTTACTATACTAAGAGAATATAAGAACAAGAATGGAAAGAGGAATACATAGACACAGAACACAGGAAAGAAAGCAAGAAAGACCAGTAAGAAGAAAGAAAAGCTAGAAACATTGCAGGAGGTTCCAAAGAGGATTTCACAGAAGGGAGGTTTGCAGAACTTGAACCTCGCCAGAATAGAAGAACAACGCAGACTGACACTTCTCCACAATGAAGAAACATGACCGTTGGAGGCATCCCAACCATTGGACCGACGCTCCAGAATGGATATAAACACAGTTATTTCCGGAACGATCGCCATTGGACCATTGGAACTATGCCATAACAGATAGAATTGTAGTGATTGAGGCATTCCTGCCCATTGGAGGAGTCCATTATGAAATTATCTATTTAACCCATCGAATGTCTTATGGGGGACACTTTTGTAAATTGTGATTATCCAAGCCCATAGATAACTAATTTCTTTTGCAAAATGCTTATTGAGACCTCGCCACCCGTTATGCTTACCTTGAGTGTTTGTACACCTACCTGAGATATCTGATCTCGAGCGTGTATGTCGGGCGACCTTAGCGCAGTAGAGAAATTCATCGAAGAGATCCTAATAGACCACATGGATGAGAAGGTCATGTCCATAGGAGTACAAGATTCATCGACAAGAGGATTGCAAGAATCCCCGTAGACTGCACGTCAATCTGGTCCATCCCAAACTGAGACAAAGAAAAGAAGTAAGCACTGCAACGACTTGACGAATGCGAAGCTCATCCCATCTATCCTGCCCAACTACATCCCGCCTCTGGCTGGCATGGTTAGTCATGACAACATCTTGAGGGACTTCGAATATACACTGATCACTACGTATTTCCCGAAGGTGATATGCACAGTTGGACCACAGTTGGGACAGATTTTGACGCTCAAGATTAGTGATTTCAACTTAGGAGACTGCAATAATTATGGAATGCTCACACCACATAAGTACTTGACAAAGACAATGGGGAAGAAGCCAAAGATAGTCCCCCATCCATGGACCATGGACATCGTGAGATCAACAATCCTTAATGTGATGAAGATACCAGACTTTGGCAAACATCAGGAGGTTAACGCGTGCATTAAACTCCTCATGTCGTGCTACCATGGCGGTTACCTGTGGTTGTATAGGCGCATCAATGTATATCTAGCATTGATCCACCAGATCAATGGATCGAGCATGCAAGGACCGGACCCTCAGGATTTTTACCTAGGGAAGGTTGCAGATCGTGCCTTAGCGCAGCGAATAAAGGACACCTACGATGATGTGGAGAAGGGGAAGCAAGGCTACAAGGTAGCCTCCATCCAAAATGGTGTAGTGCACCTAGCTTGCCAGTTGATCACTCGTGATCTCGTCAGGAAGAACAGACCAACGCAAGTCACGAGGTTTATCGTTGACCTCACAGGAAAATGCATTGAAGGAATGCAAATGAACTGAGTGAGCTACCTCATCAACCAGTTGGAGCAAGATTGTCACGAAACGCAAGACTAGGGATACAAGTTTCACTTCAGCTGGTTGTTGATCCTCATTGCCTTCATCGCTTGGGAGATGCTAGAGGGAGCGACCTTCCCTGAAGTCAAGTTGTTTGAACCACTGGTAGCAAGGTTCACTACCCTCTGGTATTCGAGTGACATGGCAAAGCAATGGAATTCAAATGCAGTGTTCCACACCTATTACTTGCAGCTAAAGAGGGCCCTTGAATCCTTCTCTCACATGACGCTGAATACACTCCATAGGTTGAGTCCAATAGCAAAGTTCTGTGCAGACAGGCACTTCATTTAAATAAATGCATGGGGACAAACACAAGGAAGAACTCTTATCCTAATACAAGCTCACCAAGGAAGATATGGAGGAAATAACCAAGGAATGGCCTGCATAATTCCTTGTACAAGTCAAATAGACAGAACTCTCCGACCCCGACCTCATCGGAAGTCCTGTAATCAGCCGAGAAGAGTATGATGGACCAGGTAGTAGAAAGAAGAAGAAGAAGGAAGAAGTACAGGAAATGAACAACGCATCAGAGGAGACTACACCAAATTCACCTGAAGGAGGAGGAGGTGATGAAGTAGACCAAGAAGAGGACAAAGGGGAAGAATAAAAACAATAACATGGTGAAGTGACACTACCTAAAGATCCCCTTACGAAGCCTAAGACATCTAAGAAAAGAAAGGTTTCTCCAAAGAAACCCTCAGTGCAGAAGATGTCATGAGCCAATAAGCCCCAGTTACAGAATGTACTTATAGTGGATGATATTGACCTCATCATCGCCACTGTATCAGATACCTCGGAGGAAATTTTGTAGTGAAGCAAAGCTAAATAGGAGACAATGTATAACCAGATCGAAGTAGAGATGAAAGAGGTACAACAAGCCCTCTATTCGAACCGCGCAATGTCTACTACGCCATCATCATCAGAAGGTCTAGAACTAAGATATGAGCCTACTCAACTACGCAAATTAGCAGATGAGACAGAGGCCCACCTTTGTCGGGTCCAGGAAGAAAAAGAGCAGGCCACAGAGGCATTGAATCAAGAAAAGGAGGAATCCCTTGAGTAATGTCAGGTTGCGCAGCAAGAGAAAGATGACCTCCAGGCGAAGTTTGTAGAGGATAGAGAGAAAATACAAAAAGAAAAAGAACAGTTGATCACAAAGCAGATGGGAGGTAAATAAGTAGTCAGTAGAGCACTTCACTCTGTGTCGGGCCTGGCACAGATGGAAGAGGAAACAACTAAGAGCCAAGTGGGGAAGCTCGCTGAATCCATTCAACAGCTTCAAGAAAGAGTAGCAGAACTGGAATTGCAAGCAGTGTCAAGCACCCCGAGGAAGTGCGAGATCAGAGGGAATAAAATTTCAGGAACACAGTCAAAAGAATCAAGGCATTGGCCTTAGAATGCAAGAAACTAAGTAATATAAGTTCCCAGACCTATGAGCACCTTGTAGAGGACCCATAACTAAGGACATTGGAGTCACAGCTCCAGGAGGTGAAGCAACAAGCATCGATAGGGAAAGCGCAACTAAAACTACTTTCAACAGCAGAGAAGATGAAAAGGTCCCAGGAAAAACGTGCAGTTCAAAAGCAGGTTCATTCCATCTAGAGTAAAGTCATGGAAGTGACCCAGAGACTCCAGTCGGTACAGGATGAAGCCTGCATACTATTTGAGGAGATTAAGGGACAAGGTGCATAGCTGGAACAAGTGGTCACCACAATAGAACAACGGTTGGAAGGACTGGTCACTGAGAAAGTCATTCAGGATTTTGTTGAGCAGGAGGCCCTGGTGAAATAGCGAGCCGAGGCAGCTCGAGCCAATATCGATGCCTTCGAAGCAGTGTTGCCCAGATCAGAGTGACTCGGGACGAGTCACATGTGAGTGTTGGGGGCATGTTGGCCCTCGACCAAGTTTTGGAGAACCTTGGTCGTGTTTGACCACTTTTGGGACTTCGACAAGATGGTTGAAGATGGAGCACCCAGGCGAAGCATAGATCACGGGATCTCGCCCCCTTTTGCAAGATTTTTGGGTTTAGGGTTTATGTAGCCGGTATGGGATGTCGGCCCATGGGTTTACCCATTCTTAGGCCCCATTTGTAATGTATAAATAAGTATCTAGGTGATGTAAGAAGTATCAGAACTAGAAGCCAATGGCTTAGTGCTAATGTTAGCTATGTGCAAGAAGATTTGTTAAGGCTTGTAGAGCTAGGTGCAAGTGTTTTGTAAGTGCTTTTTGCACACAAGGTGAAAAGGCTTGGTGCTTGGAACTAACTTGGGCAAGGAGGATCTGGTGAGGTGCACATAGATCTCCTGTTCTATGCGGAGTTGGCTTTGTGGCTCTATGCATGTAAGAAGATTGGAAGAAGCTAATAAAAGAAGAGAAGAGTTGGTGGACGTAGCCCCACGCTAGGGGTGAACCACGTATATCCTGTGTTGTGGTTTCTTTGTGCGATGTGGTTGATATGTTATTGATGTGATTTATGCTTAGTGTTGTAATCTTTATGTATGTTAGATGCATCTGATGTAGTAGATTAGTTATTAATAACATGAATGAATGCTAGATATGTTTGATGCTATGTGTTGAATGGTTAGATGTGCTTAGATCTTGTTGAATACTGCGTTGTTCTGTAAATAGGGTTTTTACCTACGATGTGAATAAGGATCAAAGACTAATGAATGTTAACTGTTAAGTGCTCTATTAAGTATTGTGATCAGAGAACTGTGTCCCAGCTAGATTGTAGACACCTAAGTCCTGCAACCCCCCTGCCTCTACCTCGGGTGAGACTTCATCTACTTCGCAGGTGTTGTTGAAAGGACCAGTAGTTAGGGTTTTTTTGGTGCATTGTTAAAGCGTTGAACCCTGGGTATGCCCCTATGCCAACACCACCCTACAATGAGGATTTCTTCTACTAGTGGCAGCGATAGGTCATTTCCCTAGATGACTATCCTTATGCAGGGATAGACTTTAGAGGATATCTAGACATGCCACTCCCACCAGCGACTGGCTACAGCGACATAGGTATGTCAAATGTTTTTAAATATTTCATTTTTTTGTATTTTTGTATAATTGAACAAAAATATTTTTGAATGGTGCTTAAGTACTAACTAGATAGTTGTGTAACGTAGACGTGGGTCTGTGACGACCAGAAGGGTTTCCTCGATATCGACGGAGGAACCAGGGAGACGAGGTGGCGGGAGGGGAAGCCAAGAGAGTCCTACAAAATGTGCAGGGAAACCTGTCTCGTTTGAATCACAAGATTCCCATGGTTCAGGTAGAGGATCTTCTTGAAGCCATGCAGCGATAGGTGGTTGGCATACCTAGAGCTTGGGTACGACTCTTTTGGTGTCTCACAAACGCTGTAGTTTGTTACCATGACACACATCCGGCACCATAGGCGTAGATTTTATATAATTTTGTAGTAGCAGTTGTATATGTGTATTGATGGTATTAGCCCCAATTTTGTACTATAAACAACATATTTTTTGAAATATATAAAAAGGGATCTTCGGCTTTACTTATATTTTATAATGTGTACATTGATGAGATGGTTTTATTTTCTTTAGTTATGTGACAAATGCCAATCTAAAACAAAATTAGCATAAGCATCAGATACATGATTAGAACTCCTAAGAATGTGATAATAAGTAATAAAATCAAACTGTCATTCTAAAAGACATACCTGTAGGAATCGTTAAAGTAAAGTAGGATCACGCACATGGTAACTATTGTTCAAATGACATACTAATAACTGGGAATCCAGGGGAACCTATAAAGAGAGAATACCATGTGAGATAGCATCACGCAAAATCTCTATAACGACGCTATATTCGGCGACATTATTCCTCGATGGCCCTAGGCATATGCCACCTGAAGACACAAATAGACCCTCGTGTGAGTAAACCACCCAAGCGATGGAAGCCAAGTTATGTGTATAATGATTGGCTCTGTTTGTGAATCCTAGGTAAACCGAAGACTTCATTGACATCTTCCAACCAAGGGAAAACTCGATAAGCAAGATGAAGATAGAAAGAAAGGGAAAAAATATATACACTAAATTACATTAGTATACAAAGAGTTTCGCCCGAGCTTGGGGCTCATGTGTAATATCTTTTCAAGTAGCTCCCATTCCTAAGCTCGACCAACATATTCCCTTCATAATCTTCTAACTCATAGGCTCCTTTTTCTAGAACACAGCGCACGACATAAGGATCGTGCCACATGGGTTTAAAATTGCATGCCCCCAATGGTTCTTTGGCTTGATCATACAAGAGGACCAAGTCACCCTTAGCATATAACCAAGGACATACAAACCTATCATACTAGACCTTGACATGTCTTTTGTTCACCTCGATAGCTATAGAGTCATCTCGACGTTGCTCGTCAAGACTCTCTAGGTGTACAATGCGCCGCTTGAGATCAGAAGTGTCAGGTAGGAACGCAACTACCAACTTAAGAGAAGGGATTTCACATTCAATAGGTAAAATAGACTCCACACTGTGTACTAACTGGAAAGGGGAAAAATCGGTGGCAGTCTTGACCAAGGTTTGATATGCCCAGAGTGCGGGATATAGCATGATGTGCCAGTCGGACTTACTCTTACTGACAGTTTTTTGCAAAATGGTTTTGAGAGACTTGTTGATGGCCTCTACTTGTCCATTTTATTGGGGGTAATAAGGAGAATAATGACCATGTCTAAACCCAATATTAGATGCTATCTCCTTCATCATCTCATTCTGAAAGTGACTTCCATGATCAGTGACAATATCACTCGGGATACCTAACCGGGCAATAATTTGATTGAATATGAAGAAGGTTGCAGTCTTCCCATTATATTTAACTATAGGCATGGCCTTGGCCCACTTAGTAAAGTATTCAACGGCCATGATAATGTGTTGATTCCCCCCAGCCAAAGATGGGTTGCAATCCACGAAGTGCACCCCCCCCTTTGGTGAAGGGACCGACGGTAATGACTAGGTGAAGGGGCGCTGGATCCGAGTGCATTTTTCGAGTGAACACCTGGTAGGGGTGACACTTCTTAATCGTTTCAATACAATCTTTAAATATATTAGGCCAGAAATAACTGGCTCGCACAAAATTTTGGGTTGTCGCAAGCCCGGATAAGTGACCACCACAAGCCCCATTGTGGCAATCGTTCAGGACTAACTCGGCTTCTCCGTGAGTTAAACAACAATTCAAGATATTTTTTATTCCTCGGTGATACAAAGTGTCACCAATGATAGAATATTTCTTAGCTTGGTATCTTATACATCGTCGGGCATCTTGTGAGAGATGCTGAGGGAACTTCAAGGTTTGAAGATAGAGAACAATGTCTCCATACCAGGGGTCGAAGGACGAGACAAGAAAAATGTGTTCATTTGCAAACAAATCAACATGGATAAAATCCTCATCTAATTGTGGAAAGTCGGATATTAACTCCACAAAGACTAGCGATTTCTTGGATTTTGCAAAAGCAAAATCGAGATCAAACTCTTGTAAAATGACAATCCATTTATTACATTTTCCCCCTATGATACGGTTGGCAAGGACATATTGAAATGGATTGACATTGACAACCACAGTAGTCTTGAAAAGTAATATATAATGATGCAAACGTTGGACTATGTGCACGACATCCAAAGCTAGCTTTTCAACGTGAGAATAATTAAGCTCAAGACCGACTATTTTTTGACTAACATAGTAGATGACGCGGTCGCGGAGCTCACCATCCTCTTGAACAAAAAACATATCAATCGTCTCCCTAGACGCAGTGATATAAAGCAAGTAATCCCTATTGTAGTTAGGAGACTTCAGCAAAGGTGTTGATACCAAGGCTTTCTTCAAAGCATCGAAAGACTCCTAGGCTTGCTCATCCGAGATAAAAGGGGTGTCCTTATTCAAAAGACGCATGAAACCCTTAGTGATATTGGCATAGTTTACTATAAACTGATGAAGAAATTTATCTTTCCCCTGTAAACCTTGAAGTTGTCTAATCGTGTGTGGGGGAGGAAATCAAAGTATTACCTCAACCTTTAGTGGATATACCATGATCTTGGTCTTAGAAACTAGAAATCCAAAAAGACGACTAGACCTAATGCAAAAGATGCACTTGTGAGGGTTCAACCGGATTCTATAGTAACCAAATCTTTCAAAAACAAGTCGAAGGTGTATAGTGTGATCCTCTCTCTTGCGAGAGTGAGCAACAAGATCATCAAGGTAAGTTTCAACTATGTTCTTAAGATCGTGAAAAGTGAAAGTCACAGCACATTGGAAGGTTGCTCCGACGTTTTTAAGGCCGAAAGGAATTTTCCATTATGAAAAAGTACCCCAAGGACAAATAAATTTCATCTTGTGTTGATCCTCAGGTTTGATTTGAATTTAGTTATATCCTAAAAATCCATCCATAAATGAAAATACTTCGCTTCCAACACACTCGTCGAGAATCTGATCGATGAAAGGTGTGGGGAAGTTATCTTTAGGACATGCCTTGTTCAGGTCATGAAATTACATACATACACCAATATTTCCTTGCTTCTTATTCACAAGACTGTGATTGGATACCCATTCAGTCAAGGGAAACAAGTAGATGAAGCCCACATTAAGTAGCTTCTCCACCTCTGCCTTAATAGTAGGGGCCTTCCGGTAATTTACAGCTCTAATACCTTGTCAAATAGGTTTGGCATCCAAATAAGTTCTAATCTCATGTTCGAAAACATGAGGGTTGATTCCTGGCATCTCTTCATATGACCATGTGAATACATCTCGAAATTCCTTGAAGAGTTTGGTGTAGATCGAGATTTCTTCTGGTGAACAATCTGCACCGATATTTACATTTTCAACCTTGCCAGGGGTACAAGAGATATCGATCGTGACAGTAGGAGAAATACTCTCCATATTTCCTTGGGCATAAATGTTGTGCGTATCAAGTGGAACTATGGCATGACCGACTATATCACTCAAATTAGATCGAAAGTCATCTTGTTCGATTCTTTCAAGATCTGGGAGAAAATAAGAGCGGTGATGCATATCATCCCAAGGTTTTTCGGAACCATTCATGGATTCAATGATAGCTTCATCCGAAGGAAAAGTCTCATCGAGGAAATCATGTGAACAAGACAACGAAGTGGCCCACACAGGCCTAATAAGGGGATCCTCCTCGTCCATCGACGAGGTAACAGGATCGGGATCGATGAAAGAGTCAAGAATAGCTTGATACGCAATATCCATTGTCGATAGCGGCATGGCCATTCTAGCATGCAACTAACCTTCACAAGATGAAGTCAGGGAAGGTAGGGTCCACAGATCACTAAAATAGGAAGTGCGAAAAGGAATGGTCCTCCTTGTTGAAATGGGCCTACTGGACATGGCGTAAACATGGTGAATCAGTTTCGTGAAGTCGAAAGTACCCATAAGGGAATAATACATTTCGACACCGATATTCTCAGTTGTCGGATAAGAATTGTTGATCATAGGGATTGATGGTCCAATAGAGGCATTAGGACTAGAGTACGCAATAGATAACTAGTTGATTGTCACGATCTTCCCTTCATGAGGAAAACAAAGAGTATGAAAGACGATCGATACGATGGTGAACATAGCATAGCTCCAATTGTGTCCTAGTAACAAGTTATAATCAAGAGGCACATCAACTACCTCGACCTCCATCTCTACTGTCTTCCCACCTAATTGGATCGGAAAGGAAGGAAGAACACCGTGAGAGAGGAAGAAATGACCATCAAAAGAAGTCAACATGTTTGATGACTTGGAAAGAGTCGGAGAACCGAGAGCTTTCCAATAGATCAGGGACATCACACAAGTGACAGTTTCTTCATCAACAACCACAAGTTTGATGGTATACTTTGAGTACTCCATGTGTATTTGGAAATCCACATGGTAAGGCAAGTGAGGCTTCACATCCATGACGTCAAACTTGATAACTTTTGAGCCACTGGGTTCTAGAGATTCTAAAGCAGATAGTAAGGCATTCCTCTATGAAGGACATGTCTAGAGTACCTCCAAATTCAACATCACACAAGGGGTTTGACCCAGGTCCTCAACAATAGAGTAGTTCTGGGCGGCTCTAGTATTTGGATTGTGGGTAGAGCGCCTGAGTACTCCTTTCGGAATACGAGACGGTGGCTCTAGTTTTTCAATCTGTAAATTCATCTCCGGAGGAGGAGGAGGAGATTCTAGACTAGGAATAGCTTGTGAAGAGCTATAATCTCTAGATCAAGTGCCTACATTGATTTTCACATCGATCATATTGATACAAAAATGGTTGTCGTCTTGCAACGACGGGTTTTGACTCCCACCAACTACATTTCTGGTTGTTGGTTGTGGAGCCTGATTATCTTCCTAATGCAGAGGTCCTTTGTTTTCAGCCTTGTCTATACCCCATGAAGTATTTACACCCCAGAAGTATGTACACTCTTCCACGCAGGGGAGTACAAAGGGGGGGTACCCCCTCTGCGGGGTCCATCCCCCCAGCTGGGGAGTCTGGGGGCAAGTAGGCCCCCAGCGAGGGTTCGAGGGCAGCTTCCCCTGATGGGGGTTCGGGGGCGAAGCCCCCGAAGAAAAAATTGCCTTATAAAAGTATATTGTAATTTCATTGTAAATATAGACCATTCATTATAAGGTCGCAGATCTAACAGTAGAGATTATGTTAGGGTTTTTTTCCCTAGAAGGCAACCCTCTTTTATGAGGGAAATGTATTGCGGCTAGGTATGAGAGTGAATATTGTATTCTGAGAGAGGAGACTATGAGAGAAAGAAGAGGAAGTTACAACGAGTTTTGTTGTAGGTTGTATCCCTTCATTTGCTGGATAATAATAAAGGAAGGACCTGGCAATTTCTCTGGTGGACGTAGCCCACACTGGGTGAACCACGTAAATCTGTGTCTCTCTTGTATTATGTGTCTTCTATGTTTTTGTTTCTGCATTTGTTTTATTTTATTGCTCCGCGGTCCTGTTTTTCTAACAACTGGTATCAGAGCGTAAGGTAACTCGCAGGAAAAGAGGGTTCCTGGTTCGAGTGGGAGCAATGTCGGAAGATGG
>ML794601.1:194540-219915 GCA_009831015.1 Picea engelmannii
TAGTATTTGACCCTTCTGGAATGCTGTGAATAGTGCCATGAATGACTTCATTGCTGTTTTGCTGATGTAGAGTTCTTGTCGCTATGTGCAGATGATGTGGAGTTCTTGTCGCCATGTGCTGACGAAATTTCAGTGATAACAGAAACCATTGGTCTTCTCCAACGTATGACTCTTCCTATCACCTAGGACGCTTCATATGTACATTACTGTTACAAGTAATGCAACCACAAAGTATTACGTGTCCAACATTAAGAAACACACTTTAACCTAATGACACATTATACTAATTTGATCTTAACTAACTCCTAAGTGTCTTAATATCCCAACATTTTGAACAACCCGACTCTCGGGTTTTTTGGTTTCTCATCCTAGTTCCACTCTTGTACTCATAAAGGAAAAATGGATTGAACACATAAAGTTGATCATGACAAGGGAACCATGAAACTTAAGGGATTTCAACCCTTCAGGATACACCAGGGTTTCCATGGCATGAACCTAAAAAAGAGAAACAATACCTCCTAGAGGCATAACACTTAGCCCGCATATACAAAGATGTGGAATTCCCATTGTTCTAGATTTCATAGGGAACAAGGACCAGTTATTAAATTTAAGGCATATAGGGGGCATAAATCAATGCATCCCCTTAATCATTTCTTAGAGTCTTAGGATCTCTAGACAAGTTATCTTTATAATATGTTCTCGCAGGTTAAAAAACTAGAGGTTTATAACACAGGATTAGACTACAAATTATAGAATCAAGCAATGGATTCATTCATCATACATCGCAAGAGACAATAACCAGTAAAAGAACAAGCAATTGCATAGGGTAGCATACACACACATTCCTTCCACATCAATCTTGACTTTTATTCATACCTTCAATCAATTTATAAATTAGACAATCAATAAGACATTAAATGTTGAACAAACATCATAACATTTGAGATCAATGTGCATTTATTTTTTCAGATAATACTGGCTAGAACAACTGACTGAGGGTGAGCGCTTTTCCACCCAACCATAGGCTGTACTGCACACAAAATTTCTACAATAGGCCACCCTCATTCCAAGCCATGATATCGCCAGGGGAACTCGAGTTTTCTATCAGAAAGTTATGGATTAATTGTAAAGGCCACTTTCCTTCACTTACCATCTACAATGGGAATTCCCTCTACCCATTGATTCTAGGGCCACCATGAATATTTCAAATTCCTTCCCTACGGCTATAATTTTACAAGGGAGTCCTTTCTCTTCCTCTTCAATCCTTCAATGATCTCCCCTCTTTGTGCCAATTCCATCTATCCTAACATGCATTAATTGATGACCCTCTCCACTCGAGCTTGGTTTTGGGTATTCTCCACTCCAGTTCGACTGTAAGTTCCTTGGGTAAGCTTCATATTTTCCCCTTAAAAATATTCTCTTTTCTTCCTTCTTCCAGAATCATTTGAGGTCGTACCCCAAAAAATGAGGAGGTACTTTTATGTACTTCAGATGACATTCTTCATCTGATCCAACCATCACCCCCATAATTTCATGAAGGCAGGTATTAAATCCTCAACCATTGGGCCTTTTCTCCTTAATTGAATTCTTGGAATAAGGAAAAAGGGAGGTAATATATCAAATAGATTTAGGCACTAAGGCTCTTTTAGGGAAAGGTTAACAATATAGGTAAACAATTAATTCCCAATCCCCTCACGAGTTCTCACTCGTGGTATCATGGCTAGTACTTAAGCTCCATCCATCAATCAGTTGTTTGGATTTTACTTATTAAACAATAATAAATTTACATTGTTTACAGGCCATAACATGGAAATATTATCTCCACACTAAGAAAAAATCATCATTGAGAATAATTAATTACAATTTTGATTCAAGGGGTTAAAAATGGGTTGTTAATGGGGTGTTACAATGGAGGCTTAAAACAAACTTGATCCATAATTTTTTGTAGAAAATATAGTGGCACCTCCCTATAATTACAAGTAGGTTTGTCAAAAACCGCAAACCATACACCAATCTAATTGTCTTTAAATGCATTATATGTGCACTAGTCCATTCAAATACACCCATTTCTCTCAGTAGGGTGTTGTTCAATTCCAGGCTAATTAAACAATGCCGCAAGATCACATTTCAAAAACTTACAAATATTTCACAATGATCTTATCTAAACTTATCTTATAATATTCATGCTTTCGGGCCCTATATTGAAAAATACCAGTTAATTTCCATTAGGGATGGTCAATGTTAGGGACCTAACCTCCCTAACCCCTCATGTAGGTAGAATAATATATATTCCATGTAATAAAGGATGACATTGGTTTATAAGGCCATTTTAATAAATGTGAACAACTCAATGTAAGATGTCCTAATAGTAGCTTTCGCTTCTAGAAAGATCTTTCTCTAGAATGTTCTTTAGAAGATATAATTAGTATAAATAAGAGTAGGAGGCATGATAAGTTTGTTCGACAACTGAGAGGGGGGGGTGAATCAGTTGTTACCGTTCTTAAACAATTATGCTTCTTTTAAAAAACTTTACAAGGCACTCAATGATGATGACAATAATAGAGGGAAATAAACAAAGGCACATTCAACATCAACCACATATATGAGAAACATAGAGACAGCTATTTCCCGAGGAAACCCTTACTGGGTAAAAAACTCTTTTTCTTTATATGATACATAATAGTTGCATCTTTACATTATCATACATCTGAGCACGAACTCATAATGAGGCTACAACCTCAGTTTTGCAAGTTGCTACTTGTTGAGAGCACCAACTCTCTGTTTTCTCTAGCACCCACTAGAAGGAAGCACCAACTCCCTGATTTCTCTAGCACCAATTAGAAGGAAGCACCAACTCCTTGTGTTCAAGCACCCACTTGAACCTCTGAGGACACCAGTCCTCCCTAGCATTGCCCAACCACCCTCAATTATAAATTCTTTGTTACTAAAACTTATTACAGTGATATAAAATTATTCAATGGCTTACTAGCCTTGTCGATGTTCTGTTACATTTTTCTTCCCTGTCTGCATCAGTGTCTTCTGCACACCCCTTTCACTTCTTGTTCTTCTGCATTTTATTCTCTCTGTACCATATCCTTTCAATGCAACATTCCTCTACTGTGCATTTCTTCTCCTGCGCTCTCGCTCCTTGCACACCCCTTGAACTCTCCTCCATAGTGACAAAAACACCAATCTCTTCTTTGTTCAACATTCTTATAGTCTCTGTTGTATTTGTGCATGCAATATTCGCAATGCCTCTGCATGCTCACTCCACACCAAATTCCTCCATATCTCGAGTGCTCTGTCTGATCATCATCGTGACTCTTCAACTTCTCTGGCCATTTCCACTCGTTCAACATCACTGTATGTTATACTGAGATTCCTCAGCCTCTTTGGTTGTTTGAGACTCTTCGTCTTCTCTATGACAGTCGATATCACCTTCTCTGTTCCAGTTACAGGCCTCAATTCTCAGCCAGCTGTCAATCGCCTCCATGAACACCTTCATCCCTCTTGAAGATTCCCAAAGACTCTTCACCTCCTCTGTCAATCACCCTGAAGTGTCTTCGAGTCCTCTAGCAGAAGCCATCAGTGGTTTCTGGAAGTTACACTGTGTCGTTCTATAATAGCCCTTCGATCGTGTTCAAATTCACCTGCACCGTTGGATTAGCTCCATGGGATCTTGCATTTATTTCGGCATTTCAACATTCGACAATTCGGCATTTGTGTGACCATGTGTCTCGACACTCCCAGTAGCGATCCCTGAAAAGGAGCTTGGTTTCTCTATCTCTTTCCTCCATCTCTCACCGATGTGACCAAGGGTTGTGACCACAGCCTTATGCATAAAGCGCTTTCACGATTTTGCGTTTCGTGAATCTGGAGATGAGGCATCTTGACTCTCCAAGTCGCGATCTCCAAAACCCTGAAATGGAGCTTATCTGGACTGACTCCTTCCCTTCTCGTGACCACCGATGGTGACCATAGACTGTGCCAAAAAGGCGCTTCATATTTCGTGAGTTTCCACACCATGCTCCATTGACCCCAAGTCAGCGAAATTCCAATTTCTTTCCACTTGTCCTATGATTCGACAGTTTAGATCTGATCTTGATTTGACGGCTATGATTAACTCGTGATTTCTCATCTCGTGAGTTCTTCGATGGAGGTTCTTGTCACTCCAACTTGCGATAGGCGATATTATAAAATAAAGTTGGATCGATGGTCTAGATCACACGTTGATCTGATGGCTTTGATTAACTCGCAATATCGCATCTCGTGAGTTATTAGATGGAGATTCTCGTCACTCCAAGTCGCGATGCACGAAACCCCAAAATGGAGTCTTTGACATGCTCTGATCTTTTGCCATGTGTCCCTCTTGGATCAACAACCAAGATTTTATCGTGATCTCGCATATCGCGAGTTTGAATCTATTTCCTTTGAATTTCACGACTTGCGAAACTCCGAAGTGGAGTCTTTGTGGTGCTCTAATCTTTCGCCATGTGTCCTCTTGATCAACGATCAAGATCTTGTCGTGATTTCACATATCGCGATCTCGACATTCCTATGGTATTGTTTCTTGACTCTCCAAGTTGCGAGTTGCGAAACCCCGAAGTGATGTAAGCCTGCTGACATCACACGTGGATTGACACATGTCAAATAAATGCCATGTGTCACTCTAATTCGTGACTTACATATGCCTGAAATGTTGAATCAGTTTGACACTTGTCATTGCCTGGTTGTGCCACGTTTTCCTAGCTTACATGGTTTGCTGACGTGAGTCAGATCGACGGTCTAGATGTGATATTGATTCAATGGCTCATATCATATCTCGATTTCTCATACCGCGATTTCGGTAATCCTGTGGTATTGTTTCTTACCTCTCCATGTCACGATTCGTGAAACTCCGATTCGTGAACTCACTTCACCTTGCACTTTTAAAGATCATGCAGATTCTCTTGTATCCTATGATGTTTGGTCCTCGTGCTCAGATATAACGCCCGAGATCTATCCTCCATATCTGCGCGCTCTTCTTGTCTACATTGAGATCTGACAGCCATCAGGAATTCTGAATTGTTGATCCAACGATCACTGTTGCTGCTCCTCCCCGATTATGACGACATTGTTGATCATCGTTGCGGTACTTTCCATCAATGAAAAGCATACCCTGCCTATAAAACATGCCAACAATCTCGCCCTTTGGCATTGATGGCAACAAATCCACCCAGGTTCTTTTCTCCCCCTTTGACATCAATGTCAAAGAAAACACGCTCCCCCTGAGCTGTTTTATTAATTTTAGTAGGTATCAGATATGAAACCAATACAGGAGTCCCCCTAACAGGATGGGCTCTCTTAGATGTTAGACGAGATGACACGCAGCTTCTGTCTAAGATATTCAAATGGTGTCTTGGCTAGGGGTTTAGTAAAGATGTCTACAATTTGTTCTGTGGTGGGAATGTAATGGACTTGAACAATCTGATTGGTAACCTGCTCTCTTAGAAAATGATATTTTATGGGAATATGCCATGTCTTGGAGTTGATGACAGGATTTTTAGACACATTGATGGCACTAGTGTTATCACAATGAACTAGGATCGGTACAGTGTATTTTACCTTCAAATCTACAAGTGTCTGAATCATCCATAATACTTGAGTGCAACAGGTAGCAGCAGCAATGTACTCTGCCTCTGTGGTTGATAAATAAATGGAACCTTGCTTTTTACTAAGCCAGGCTAATAAGGAGTCACCCAGGAAGAATGCTCCTCCACTGGTGCTTTTTCTATCATCAACATAGTTTGCCCAATCTGCATCTAAATAAGCAGTCAACTGAAGATTTTGATTTATGGGATACCACAGACCATAAGTTTTTGTTTCTTTCAAATACCTGAATATCCTTTTGACAGCTTGAAAATGACTCTATTTAGGTGCAGTCTGATATCTTCCTACCATTCCTACAACATGCATTATGTCTGGGTGAGATGTTGTGATGTACAACAGGCTGCCTATCATTGATTGATATGACATTTGATCAACATCAGGTGAATCATCCATCATCCTTTCTTAATTTACATCCAGTTACCATAGGTGTACCCACAGGTTTAGAATCTTCCATCTGAGTAATTTGCAGACCAAGAAAAAATGACGGTTCTCCTATCATAGACATTTCAAATTCAGACTTCATGGCAGAAGCAAACCATTGTACCAATGAATCCTTATTACATCCAAAGATGATGTCATCTACATAGACCAATATGATGAGAAAATCATTGTCCTCTATTTTAATATACAGATTGTTGTCAGTTGTTCCTCTCTTGAACCCTTTGTCTTTGAGATAGGTATCCAGTCTGTGATACCAAGCTCAAGGGGCTTGTTTTAAAACATATAAATCTTTCTTCAGCTTGCATACTAAGTCAGGGTTATCAGACAGTTCGAAACCCTCTAGTTGTTCCATATAGACTTCTTCACTTAAATCTCCATTTAGAAAGACTGACTTGACATCCATTTGGTAGACTTTAAACCTTTTATGACAAGCATAGGCAAGAAACATTCTGATAGCTTCTAATCTTGCTATGGGCGCAAATGTTTCATCAAAATCTAGTCCTTCTATCTGAGCATAGCCTTTACAGACTAACCTCGCTTTGTTCCTGATAACTTGTCCTTACTCATTCAACTTATTCTTAAAGATCCATTTGGAGCCAATGACTTTTTTACCTTCAGGTCTTTGAACCATCTCCCACGTATTGTTTTTCTCAATTTGATCAAGTTCTTCATTCATTGCTTTAACCCAGTGCTCATCTTTGTTGGCTTCATCAAAATTCTTGGGTTCCATCATGGATGTGAAGGCTATATGATATTGTTCGGTATTTTTGATTAGCTTTCTCCTGGTTTGTACTCTTTTGTCTTTTTCTCCAATTATCTGAGTTGCGGGATGATTCTTTTGAATGATTCCGGAGGAGGAATTTGTAGTTGACTGTTGATTTGAGTCTGTCTGAGTGTCTGAGTCTTCATCTGATTTAGAGTCTTCATTTTCTGATTATTGGACCTGTTCATCTTCAGCTTTAGCTGTGTCTTTTGTAGAAGACTCATTACTGTACACCTCTCTTGTTGGGATTCCTTCATCAATTTTTACATCAATAGAGTCAACCATTATATGCAACCTCTTATTATAGCATCTGTATCCTTTATTGTTTGTAGCATACCCTAAGAAAATGCCTTCATCAACCCTGTCATCATATTTGCTGAGGTTCTCATCATTATTCTTTATGTAGCATTTACTCCCAAAGACTCTGAAGTGTTTGATTGAGGCAGGTCTTCCAAACCATAATTCATACGGTGTCTTGTCACTTTGTGGTCTGAGGTGGGATTTGTTAAGCACATGGACTGCTGTGTGTATTGCTTCTACCCAGTAGGTTTGACCAATGTTCTTCTCATTCATCATTGACCTAGCCATTTCCTGCACTATTCTGTTTTTCCTCTCAACTACTCCATTTTGTTGTGGATTTCTTGGGATTGTGTATTCTCTCTTGATCCCATGCTCATCGCATAATTCCTTGAAGTCTCTTGACATAAACTCTCCTCTTTGGTCTGATCTTATTTCCTTTAGCCTCTTGCATATTTGAGTCTCTGTTAAAGCCTTAAACATTTTAAACTTCTCAAATTCTTCAGTTTTTTCTTTGAGAAAGGCAACCCAAGTAAGTCTGGAGTAATCATCAATAATTAACATGAAGTAGTTTTCTTTCCCTGTGCCTTCCTGTCTTGATGGTCCACATAAATCCATATGAACTAGTTGGAGTGGTTTCTCTGTTGAAGTAAAGCTCTTGGACTTAAATTGTGTTCTATTTTGCTTCCCTACTTGACAGGGTTTACACATTGAATCTTGGGGCTTTGATATTCTCGAAAGATATTTTATTGCCTCGAGGTTTTTGAGTCTGATTAAGTGGTAAAATTTTAAATGTCCAAGTCTCCTATGCCATAACCAACTTTCATCATGTTTTCTTAGATGACATTCTTCTCTATTTTCTTTCAGCACATATACATTATTTTCTGTCCTTATGCCTTTGGCCACCACTTGTCCTGAGTTTACAGACTTTATCTTGCAGTCCTTGGACATGAAAAACACTTCACATCCTCTATCACACATTTGACTTACACTAAGCATATTATGTTTCATCCCATCCACAAGTAGAACATCTTGGGATTTTCCTTTTCCATTACTTAAGCTCACCATCCCTTTGCCTTTTATTTTCCCTGGAGCATCATTTCCAAAGGTTACGCTTCCTGATTTTCTTTCACTTAGAGATAGAAACTTTCCTTTGTCTCCCATCATGTGTTTGGAGCATCCACTGTCTGTATACCAAGGGTTTGTTTTTCTTTGAGCAGACAATACTAATCCACACTTCACTTTCCTTCTTCTTCCAAAACTTGACATTTTCAGCAGGGGATTTCAAATCTGGTTCATAGTTCCTTAACCGACAGTCAATAGATTTATGTCCAAAGTTATGAAAGGTGTAGCATTCAACCTCATTATTCAATAGGTCAAACTTATTGTTGTAGTGTTGCTTACTTATTGACTGTTGATTATTTCTTGGCCTCTTTAGTTGTATGTGTCTAGACTTAATTTGGCAATTTGCAGTCTGTGAAGGATTATTACTTGACTGTATCATTCTTTGTTGTGGGAAGTATTTATTCCTTTTAAATTTTAATTGCTCATGTCTAAGTCTTAAGGAGCAATTTAAAACTTTGTGACCAAAGTTAGAACAGTAGAAACAATAGCCATAGAAAAATTCTTTGTACCTGGAAAATGGTTGTCTTCTTTGAGCAAATCGATTTCTTTCTTGCTGATGACGTCTTTCAACAGAGAGCACATTGTTTCTTCATTCTATAGATTCATTCTTGGCACCTTTTTCTTTACTCTTCCTGAGTGGCTGATTGTCTTCCTTTGTTTCTGTAGGTTTGTTATTGTCATTGGTTGTACTTTTGACAAACTTGATGGGTTACTTTTGACAAACTTGATGGGTTCTTCATCTCCTGGCTTCCCACTGCTTGATCCCTCTTCATAACCCAAACCAGTTTTCAGCTTTGGATTCCTTTGTTGATTTAGAATGGTGGCTAATCCTTCTGAGGCTTTGATACTTGACATATTCTGATTATACAAGGCTTGAAACTTCTCCATTTCTTTCCTTGTTTTCACTACTTCTTGTTCTAATGCTTCACATCTTTCCTTCTTTTATGATAGCTATTGTTTCAGAATCTCTTCGATTTTATTTGCCTCTTCCAATTCTACTTTTAGTAGACAAGGTCTTCATCAGGTTCTTTATTGTCTTTCTCGAACTGTATCAACAATTGTCTTTGCTTTCTATTCTTGATTCTTAGTCTGTCAATCTCTTCCAATGCACTGATCAGTTCTCCTTCCATGTCAACCACAGCTTCTTCTTCATTAACATCACTCCCTGTGCTATTATTGTCATAGTCCTCTTTGGCCATAAGTATGAAGTCATTTAGTTTATCTTCAATAGATGAATCATTGTCTTCATCATCTGAAGGAACATCATCATTGTTTATGCAAAGACTTTTCTTCTTAAAGTTATTCTCTTTAAAGAAATTTCAGTGTTTGTATTTCTCCTCATCATCACAAGTCTGATCCTTTCCTTTGTGGGGACGTTTATTTGCAAAATGACCTATCCTACCACAGTTAAAGAATTTGAAAGGCAGTTTACCTTTGTATTTGCCTGATCCCTTCTTCAGTCTCTTCACAAATTTTGCTTCAATTTCATCAGGCTCAGAATCCTCATTCTTGTCTACTTTAAATGATGCTTCTCTGGAGGCGGGTTTATCTTTAACTATTCTCATTTCATATGCAGTCAATGTTCCTAGAAGTTGATCAAACTACAAGGTTTTTAGATCATTAAGTTCTTCTATAGCAGAGACCTTCAGGTTGAACCTATCTGGGAGAGATCTCAAGATTTTCTAAACTAAAGAAGGTTCCCCAATTGTTTCACCAAGTGCCTTCATTGCATTTACCATTTCATCTACTCTTAGAAAGTATTTTCCAATAGTTTCATCTTCCTTCATCTTCAGCTATTCAAACTGTATTCTGTAGGTTTGAAGCTTTGCATCCTTTACCTTCTCATTACCCTCATAACTGCGAATGCGTTTGTCCCACATTTCTTTAGCAGTTCCTAGTTGCATAACTTTTACGAATTTTTCTTCTGCAATCCCACTCAAGATAGCATTCATAGCCTTAGCGTTGAAGCTAAATTCTAGTTTGTCATCCTTATTAGCTAGCACAACTGGCTTTACATAACCAGTATCTACCACATCCAAGACATCTGCACCTAAAGCCATTATGTAGGTTCCCATTCTAACTTTCCAGAAGGCAAAGTTCATTCCATTGAACAAAGGGGCCTTATTGGTTGAATTTACTTCATGGCTTGACATGTTTAATCTCTAGGATCTACCCTTAGATAAAAGGGGTCGGCTCTGATACCAATTGTTGGACAACTGAGAGGGGGGGATGAATCAGTTGTTACTGTGCTTAAACAATTATGCTTCTTTTAAAAAACTTTGCAAGGCACTCAATGATGATGACAATAATGCAGGGAAATAAACAAAGGCACATTCGGCATCAGTCACATATATGAGAAACACAGAGACAGATATTTCCCAAGGAAACCCTTACAGGGTAAAAACCTCTTTTTCTTTATATGATAAGTAATAGTTACATTCTTTACATTATCATACATATGAGCACCAACTCATAATGAGGCTAGAACCTCAGTTTTGCAAGCTGCTACTTGCTGAGAGCACCAACTCTCTATTTTCTTTAGCACCCACTAGAAGGAAGCACCAACTCCCTGATTTATCTAGCACCAACTAGAAGGAAGCATCAACTCCCTGTGTTCAAGAACCCACTTTCACCTATGAGGACACTAGTCCTCCCTAGCACCTCCCAACCACCCTCAATTATAAATTCTTTTTTACTAAAACTTATTATAGTGATATAAAGTTATTCAATGGCTTACCAGCCTTGTCATTGTTCTGTTACACTGCTCTACCCTGTCTGCATCAGTGTCTTCTGCACACCCCTTGCACTTCCTATTCTTCTGCATTTTATGCTCTCTGCACCATATCCTTTCAATGCAACATTCCTCTACTATGCATTTTTGCTCCTACACTCTCCCTCCTTGCACACCCCTTGAATTCTCCTCCATAGTGACAAAAACACCAATATCTTCTTTGTTCAACATTCTTATAGTCTCTGTTGTCTTTCTGCATGCAATATTCGCAATGCCTCTACATGCTCACTCCACGCCAAATTCCTCCATATCTCGAGTGCTCTGTCTGATCATCATCGTGACTCTTCAGCTTCTCTGGCCGTTTCCACTCATTCAGCATCATTGTATCTTATACTGAGATTCCTCAACCTCTCTGGTTGTTTGAGACTCTTCGTCTTCTCTGTGACAGTCGAGCTCACCTTCTTTGTTCCAGTTACAGGCCTCAATGCTCATCCAACTGTCAATCGCCTCCACGAACATCTTCATCCCTCTTAAAGATTCTCAGAGACTCTTCACCTCCTCTGTCAATCACCTTGAAGTGTCTTCGAGTCCTCTGGAAGAAGCCATCAATGGTTTCTGGCAGTTACACTATGTCGTGCTACAGTAGCTCTCCGATCTTGTTCAAATTCACCTACACCATTGGCTTGGCTCCATGGGATCTTGCATTTATTTCATCATTTTGGCATTCGGCAATTCGACATTCGTGTCACCATGTGTCTCGACACTCCCAGTTGCGATCCCCAAAAAGGAGCTTGGTTGCTCTAACTCTTTCGTCCATCTCTCGTCGATGTGACCAAGGGCTGTGACCACAACCTTATGCATAAAGCACTTTCACGATTTCACGTTTCGTGAATCTGAAGATGAGGCATCTCAACTCTCTAAGTCGCGGTCTCTGAAACCCCGAAATGGAGCTTATCTAGACTGAATCCTTCCCTTCTCGTGACCACAGGCAGTGACCATAGACTGTGCCAAAAAGGCGCTTCATATTTCATGAGTTTCCACACCATTCCTCGTTGACCCCAAGTCAGCGAAATTCCAATTGCTTGCCACTTGTCCTATGATTCAATGGTTAAAATCTGATCTTGATTTGACGGCTGCGATTAACTCACGATTTCGCATCTCGCGATTTCTTCGATGGAGGTTCTTGTCACTCTGACTTGCGATAGGCGATATTCCGAAATAAAATTGGATCGACAGTCCAGATCGCACCTTGATTTGATGGCTACGATTAACTCACTATATCGCATCTCGCAAGTTCTTAGATGGAGATTCTCGTCACTCCAAGTCCCGATACACAAAACCCCGAAATGGAGTCTTTGACATGCTCTGATCTTGTGCCACGTGTCCCTCTTGGATCAATAGTCAATATTTTATCATGATCTCACATATCACGAGTTTGAATCTCTTTCCTTTGAATTTCACAACTTGCGAAACTCCGAAGTGGATTCTTTGTGGTGCTCTGATCTTTCACCACGCGTCCTCTTGATCAACGGTCAAGATCTTGTCATGATTTCGCATATCGCGATCTCGACATTCCTGTGGTATTGTTTCTTGAAACTCCAAGTTGTGATTCACGAAACCCTGAAGTGATGTAAACCTGCTAACGTCACATGTGGATTGACACGTGTCGAATAACTGCCACGTGTCACTCTGATTCGTGATTTACATGTGCCTGAAATGTCGAATCAATTTGACACTTGTCATTTTCCTCGTTGTGCCACATGTTCTTAGCTTACGTGAGTTGGATCGACAGTCTAGATGTGATCTTGATTCAACGACTCAGATCATATCACGATTTCGGCAGTCCTATGGTATTGTTTCTTGCCTCTCCATGTCGTGATTCGCGAAACTCCGATTCATGAACTCGCTTCACCTTGCACTTTTAAAGATCATGCCGATTCTCTTGGATCCTATGATGGTCGGTCCTCGCGCTCAGATCTAACACCCGAGATCTATCCTCCATATCTGCGTGCTCTTCTTGTCTACATTGAGATCTAACAGCCATCGGGAATTCTGAATTGTTGATCCAATGATCATTGTTGCTACTCCTCCCCGATTATCACTGCACTGCTGATCATCGTTGCTGTACTTGCCATGAATGACAAGCATACACTGCTGGTAAAACATGCCAACAAAGTTTTTGTCTTGATAATTATTGTAATAGAGCACTATCTATTGGAGGTTTCCCCCTTGAAGAGGAAAGTGAACATTGCTCATGTTTCAATAAAGGTATGATTTTGGTGTGCTATTCTCTATATTTTGTTGTTCCGTTGGTAATTTATGTGATATTCATGTTTCTTCTCAATATAACATAACCATGTGCATAACAAGTGGTTTGAGAGCACTTTCCTGGGCAAGAATTGTGGGTAATTTGTTTTCAGGGTAGAGACATGTTCCGACGTCTTTAAACTACAATGATATGTCATTCAACACATAAATCCATGATCGAGGAAGCATACACGTAGGAAATACAAGAGGTTTTTAATATCGCATTGTTGGACACACTTGTAACCCATATTGGTACCCCTTCAAGTGGTAGTGCATTAGACAACACCTGTATACAGACTTTCCTAGGCATCTTGAACCCTGCTATAGATCAACTGAATGACCACCTGACTACTATAGTTCCACCAAGAGTAACACTCGGGAAGATACTCTCTCGTACCAGGGTACAGGGTACAGCCTAGCCTCCTTAGTTGGTTCCCTGAGATATTTGGTTGAGTACTATTGTTCGACCCCACACTTATATCCAAGAGCTATAGAAAAGGGAAAACCCTTGTCTGTAGGAACCCTGAAAACCATAACCCTTGGGACATAAAAAAAACAGAAAAGGAATAGACAATATCTACTATCATGCAACCTTACATCATTTCCTCCTCACCCTGACCACAGTGGTACCTCTCATTTTTAAGCACTTTTTTCAGTGGACCCGAACCCCTTTCTGACATCTTTATTTTCAACCTATATCATTGCATTCCCCTTTTTTCCTTGATCGTTGTGGTACCTATCACTTATAAGTATTTCTTTTCTGTGGTCACACCCACCCATTTCCCCTTACAGGCACCCCTCCTATCCAAATGGAAAACACTCACAACCAAGACCTGCAAGATGCCATCAACCAGAGAAAAGAGAACATCTAGTGCACAACTTCTGATATTGCTTCCATCAATTCCAAATTTTCACAATTCCAAGACCAAGTCCAGCAAAAATTTGATTCCATGGATGCCAAATTCATGGGCAAATTTGACACCCTCAAATTTGTTGTCAACTAGTTGATGAACCGCTCCCAGGGCCCTTCCTCTTTGGAAAAACTGTCCCACTTAGATGGTGTTGACTCCTCCCATTCTATGGTCTTTCAATCCAACTCCTTTCATCATGACCCCCATCTTCCCAAAGTTGAGGTCGATAAATTTGATGGCTCATATCCCACAGGTTGGGTCACTCAAATGAGGCATTATTTTTCTTTGCATGGCATTATTGATGAGTTAGCCAAACTTCATTATGGTGTTCTCTATCTAGATATTGAATGTTAGAAATGGTGGAAATGGCATAAAAATACATGCCAGGGGTATGTTGCATGGACCTAGTTTGTTGCAGAGCTCTATGAATTCTTTGACATTGACACCCATTATTTAGGTCATTTGACCAAGTTGAAACATTCATGCATAGTGGAAGACTTTATAACCAACTTTGAGCACTTGACCTTCAGAATAGAGGGCATGACAGATGCCTTCTTCTGGGAATACTTTATTAGTGGCCTAAAGGATGGAATCTAATCCCAGGTCCTCATGGATCACCCTTAGACTTGTTTGGAAGATTGTTGGTGCAATTATTTACATAATATATTACCAAACATAAATTATCAACCGAGATTCGTAATCAGTAGAGTTGATGCAATATATGTGTCGATAACAGATAGGTTCCTATGTCTGATGAGTATAGCATAAAGAAGAAACATTCAATAACAAAATACTATGTTTCACACCTTTCAAATAACACTCCACACATACAATTCAAAATTCAGAAAGAAAAACTGATCAACAAATGTTTAATTCAGAATTCTTGTCCAGGGGATGGATCTGCTCATTATAGGCTCATGAAAGATAGAGATGGGCTATGAATTTATCCCCTGTAGCAACTAATTTCAACAGTAAATTGTAATCAACTTTTTGCACACAGTAAGAAGGCAATCACTCATAACTTAATCAATTATGGAAGAAAATATGTCCCTACACAGGTAACATTACACAAGACACTCCATTATTGTTGCATGTAGGTGAAAGATGGAGCTTGGTTGTTCCTGCACTTACTTCACGCCACACAAATATTAAAGCTTATAAACTCAGAAAATGATAATTGCCTATCTAACAATCATGAACATCTACCCACACACATATAAACAAATATAAAGAGACTTACCTTGGTTGGGGCGGTGGGCCCTTTCCGTACCAACCAGGTAGCTCTAGGAGATTACAGAACACACACTTTAATCATATCCAGAAATTTCAAAGGCTGGACTTCATATTCCTTCAATTGACAGGTATACAGTAATTCAAAACTCAGTTTCTCAGCATAGCAATATATTCAAGTTCTCCCAAGAACCAATATTACATCATAGTAATCCCTTCTCTCTTAGTAATCCTTCATTCATATTTATACAAGGAAATTCAATGGGGATAGATCAGAACAAATCCCCCAAGTCAGAATTCGTTCAAACTGTTTATGCACAAAATCTGGGTTTTTCACAAAATATTACAAATTCGAGTTAAGGATCCTTTGATATCTATCTATCTGTTATGAATCGTGAGAAACTATTTATGGGTTTTGTATCTGGATATCATTTCTAAAAATCCATTGTATGGTTTCATAATATATTGTTCCATATGCATGAAACTCAAGGCACAATATGATAGTTTAAAAATATTTAATGATTTTAGGCTGAATCGTTCCCCCTGAGATGGAGGTCCACACGTGCAAGATATGGATATTTTGGCCCATGAGTTGGCATGAAAACACATGTCTAAACAAAACCCATGTCCCTAAATTTGGATATTCATCGTAATATGCCCATAAATCGAGGAGAAAATTCAATACTGGAATGTTGGTACCAGAATCCTGTAGGTAGTTGTTTAGTATCGGAATACACACTGGTTGGTACTGGATTGCACGATGACTTGTAGTACCGAAATACTGAGATATCAAAATAAGTTTCTCATGAGTCAAACTATTAGGATTATACAAGATAGAACACTTTAATCGAATTAATTCAACAAAGTTAAACAAAACATGCTTTAAATCATCAATTACCTCTTGTGAACATGAACTAGGTCATTAGGTATGTGTTTGGGAGTAAACAGTCAAGTATGGGCTTATAGCATAGGTAAAAAGGCTTGGATACAAGGTAACATAGGGCATTATACATGTCAAAATAGAGACGTAACAAAGATACTAAATGTGCCAAAGAAGCACAACAACTTGTTTTTTCCAAGAACAAAAACCCTCTTTTCTTCCTTGCACTCGACCCACCAATCCTCTCCCTCCTTCTCCTCATCTCAAGGTCCAAAAATTAACTCAGGAAGAAATGGTTGAACGCCAACTCAATGCTCTTTGATTTAATTGTGATGAAAAATATTTTCCTGGGCACAAGTGTAAGGAACCAAAGATTTTTATGGCCATTTCAGAGGATGTTGCTGACAAGGAACCTGGATTTTCCCCTATTGAAGAGCTACCCCCTCCAAGTGCTACTACCTCTCCTATTGAGCCACCAGAAGTTGAACTATTGATTTCACTACATGCCTTCACTAGCTTCTCTACTCCCAAAACCCTCAAGATAATGGCTTTGTTAAGCATAGGAAAGTCATCATCCTTGTTGACAGTGGAAGCACCCATAATTTTATTCACTGTTGCATTTCCTAGGAAATCAATTACTATATTCGTGTCATCAACAATTTTCAAATCATGATAGCCAAAGGAAGTTCCATGAAATGTGGTGGGTGTTGTGAAAATGTGTGCCTACAAATTGGTCAGTACCACTTGAAATCTCATATGTTTTCTATCGACATGGTTGGTTGTTACATTGTTCTCGATGTTGAATGGTTACGCACTTTGGGCCCCATTCTCATGCATTTTAAGGAATTAACCATGAAATTCCAACATGAGGGACAACAATATCAGTTCCAAGGAATCACAACAGGCTCCCCTGAGATCATAAGTTCACATCGAATGGAAAATCTCCTCAAAAAAGGTCATTCGAGCATTATTTCCCAACTTCATTCCATTCAAGCAGCTGAGACACCCTCTATGCATCCTGACCTCCAATATATCATATCCAAACACCAAGATTTTTTTTCCATTCCTCTTGTCCCAAACAGTCTTCCTCCCAATGTTCACCCTTATCATCATCCCTTTTCCCAGAAGAATGAAATTGAGAAAATAGTTCAAGAATTGCTTGAAGCGAGTGTTATTCGTCCCAATACCAGCCCCTGTTCTTCTCCTATGGTCATGGTACTCAAGAAAGAAGGTACTTGGCACATGTTTCCAGAGTTTCACACCCTCAATAAACTCACCATCAAAGACAAGTTTTCCATTCCTGTCATTGTTGATCTCTTGGATGAATTGAGCAGTGCTCAGTACTTTAGTAAACATTATCTCTGTTGTGGTTGCCACCATATACATATGAAAGAAGAAGACATTCTCAATACTTGATTTAGAACTCATGAGGGTCACTATGAGTTCTTAGTCATGCCATTTGGCCTGTGTAGTTCCCCCCTCCACTTTCCAAAGTCTCATGAATCATGTCTTCCATCCTTTTCTCCATCATTTTTTCTTATTGTTCTTTTATGATATTCTCATACATAATAAAACTTGGATATCCCTTCTCGCCCATGTGAATCAAGTTATACATCTACTCTCTCAGCACCAAATTTTATTCAAGCAAATCAAAATGTTCCCTTGGAGCCTCAGAGGTGGAGTACCTGGGTCATATTGTTGGCAAGGATGGTGTAAGGGTGGATTCTAAGAAAATTGAAGCTATGCAAGATTGGTCTCGCCCTAAAAATCTTAATATGTTGCGTGGTTTTCTGGGTTTAACGGGTTATTATCGCAAGTTTGTTAAGAATTATGGAAAAATTTCAGCACCTCTCATTGCTCTCCTTACTCTCCTTAAAAGGAATGCCTTCACTTGGACTTCAACAGTTGATCAATCCTTCAACGCCTTGAAAGAGGCTATGTGCATGACACCTATCTTGGCACTTCCATACTTCACCAAGGATTTTGTCTTGGAATGTGATGCTTCAGGAGAAGGAATTGGGGTAGTCCTCATGCAAGATGGAAGGCCTTTGTCCTTCATTAACAAACAACTTTTAGACAAACATTTGGGCCAATCAATCTATAAAAATAAAATGTTGGATATTCTGGATGTTGTGGATCTTTGGCATCCTTATCTATTGGAAAAATGCTTCTAGATTAAAAATGATCACCAGATCCTCACGTATTTTTTGGAACAAAGAATTTCATACCTGGAGAAACAAAAATGGGTAACCAATCTATTTGGATATGATTATGAGATAATTTCCAAGAAGGGAAAATAAAATGTTGATGCTCTTTCCTGAAAGTATGAAGAAGAAGGGTCCCTCTTTTCCCTCTCCTTCATTGTACCAAATTAGCTCCCAGTTGTTCACCAAGAATGGATGCAAGACCCCAAAATTTCTCACCCAATCCAACAATTGCAAGACCAAGGAACTCTTGGCACAATATTGAGATTCGCTACAAAGGATGTATATATTTAAGAAAACAATTGCAACTTAAATTTTCAGTGCTTTATGAGCTTCATGCTTCACCCACATTTGGGCATTCAAGGTTTACCAAAACTTATGAAAGGGTCAAACATTTTTTTTTCTGAGATGGTATGAAACAGGACGTTCGTACCTTTGTGGATGAATATGATGTCTATCAACGCAACAAGGGAGAAACAGTCAAAGAATCAAGAACACTCCAACCACTTCCGATTCCCTCTTTTATTTGGCAGAATATTTCTATGGATTTCATTGTGATCCTACCTAAATATGGAAATAAGTCAACCATCATGGTGGTAGTTAATCATCTTTCCAAATATGTTCATTTCCTTGCTCTTCAACATCCCTTCAATGCATCCACAATGGCTAAAGTTTTCATGGATAATATCTTCAAACTTCATGGCATGCCTCATTCTATTGTCTCTGAAAGCGATCCCGCATTCATTAACATTTTTTGGCAAGAATTGTTCAAGCTATAGGGCACCCAACTACATCTCAGCACCACCTATCATCCCTAGACTGATGGAAAAACTGAAATTGTCAACAAGTGTTTGGAAACATATTTGTGGTTATTTGAATCTGACTGCGAACATCAATGGGATCAGTGGTTACCCCTCATTGAATGGTGGTACAACACATCTTACCATACAACTACTCACATGACTCCTTTTGAAGCAGTATACAGAAAAAATCCCCAATCTTGAAGGTTTAGGAGGTTGACAAAAAAATTACAATACACGAGGCCATTCTCTGTACCCTCAAAGAAAATTTGGTGATGGCTCATAATCACATGAAGTAACAAGCTGATCAAAGTCACTTCGAATGTCAATTTGCTAAAGGGGACCAAGAGTTTCTTCATCTGCAACCTTATAAGCAGACTTCACTCAAAGTTAACCTTGTTAGAATATTTCTCCCAAATTTTATGGTCCTTATACAATTCTCAAGCGAGTGGGTCTTGTGGCCTACCAGTTAGCTCTTCCAAGTGATTATAAGATCCATATTGTTTTTCATGTGTCATGCTTAAAGAAGGTGATTGGAACTAAGTGCCAAACTCGAATCAGTCTCCCTGAGTTGGATGAATAAGGTTCCATTTGGATGTAGCTTCAAGTAGTCTTGGAGCAACGTGAGAGTCGTCTCCGTTAGTGCGCCGTCAAGGAAGTGTTAATGTAGTGGAAATATACAACTCCATAAGATGCCACCTAGGAGTCGGCCACCATTCTGCAAAAATTTCCTCATCTCAAGCCTTGGGGACAAGTTTGTTTTCCAAGGGGGAGGGCATGTTAGGGACCTAACCTTCCTAACCCCTCACGTAGGTAGAATAATATATTTTCCATATAATAAAGGCTGACATTAGTTTATGAGGAATATTTAATAAATGTAAGCAAGTCAATGTAATAAGACCTAATAGAAGCTTCTCCTTCTAGAAATATCTTCCTCTAGAATGTTCTTTAGAGGATAGAATTAGTATAAATAAGAGTAGGAGGCATGATAGGTTTTTGTCTTGAGAATTATTGTAATAGAGCACTACTCTGCTGGAGGTTTCCCCTCGAAGAGGCAAGTGAACATTGCTCCCATTTAAATAAAGGTATCATCTTGGTGTGTTATTCTCTATCCTTTGTTGTTTCGTTGGTAATTTATGTGATATTCCTGTTTCTACTAAATAACACATAACCAGGTGCATAACATGCAATGGAAGAAACAATTTATTATAGATATTACACACTGACCTAAGTAATTATTTTGCTAAGGTTAATAGTCCAATGTTGAGAGCGCTTCCTTATATGAGAATATTCTCTCTAGAGAATATTCCCCTACAAAATAGGATGATCCTCTTCAATTTAGAGTCAGTTACACTCATCTAGACTAGTGGAAGTCACTCATGCATGGAAACCTTGGTTTTATCACCAGTAGTTGCATGTGTTTCTCTCACTTCCACACGTGTGACTCAGTTGATTGATGATTGCATGGATCACTTAACTAGAACTAGGTGGAAAATTACTTCATTTTCTATTAGTGAGTGTCTATATCTCTCTATATCACTACTATGGAAAATTCACTTAGCCATGTAGAGTATATCATGCATATTTTACCATTTTACTCAACAATGAATACAATTCTCTTGATTCTTTTCTCTCATCTATTTTCTCCTTCTCTCAATTTGCAAGCTTTGTACGAATTGTTGTTAGCTACATTCTCTGTGTAGGTTTCACTACAATTCTACATGCTATTAGAGCCCATAGTTTTCTAGGATCAAGGCACACAATGTATCTTATTTACAGGATCCAGAAGAGAGATGCAGTCAATAAATATGGATTATTCATCGACAATACTTTTCATGCCTCATAACTACTTCGAGTGGAAGATAAAAATTCTACATCAACTCAGATAGAGAGGATTGTACCAAATTACCATGGTTACAGAGGTAGAGCCAACCTATGTTATCGAGAAGAACATGTATCTCAATCACGTGGATGAGGCTTATGACTTCCTTTGTGTGTCTGTGTCCTCCGAGATTCTATTTCACATTGAATATTGTACCACATCATATTATATTTGGACAAAGTTGGAGGACCTATTTTGAAAACAGGACGAAATGAGAGGCCATATGCTCGAGGTAGAGCTAAATTCCTTAGATCCGAGGAATTTTAAAAACATCCATGACTTCTTTATGAAGTTAAAGTCCCTCCTCCTTCATCTAAAGGGATGCGGAAAAGATAAATCCACTCAACACAATCAGTTAATACTTTCTATATTAGCAAAACTTGGTCCAGATTATGTTGTTTTTGTCTCATCATTTCATACAAACAGATTCACTTCAGGAGTGGCCTGGAAAATGATGACATTGGATCAGTTTATTGAAGCCCTCATGCATGAGCAATATAAGCTCATCAAAATGGGGATAATCATGGGACCCAATGCGCATGCAGTTGTTGTGCATGAAAGCATCAAAGCATGCAATCTGAAGACCAATAAAAAAGGCAAGGGAAAGGCGCATGTATAGTTAAAGAAGGAAGGGAACTCCAAACCCTTCGATGATTCCTTAGGATACAAAGGTGGAAAAGGAAACAAAGGTAATACCAAATGCAGTTACTGCAACTGTAGTTGATCCAGCTGGATATTGGTGGCCACCCACCTATTCCAACTGGCTCCTCGTGTCTGTTTTTTTTCAGGATGTCCTTCTATACTGCTTTATAATTGTGATTTATACACTTCTGGGGCTGTATGAATCCCTGTACATTCTCCAGGTGGATACAAGTGGCCTCTCGCCTAATCCAACTGGCTTATTTTATATGTTTTCATGTCAACACATCTTGTTGTACTTCCAGGGTTGTTTTGGGGCCCTAAACGTTGTTATTTTTACTCACCACAGTTAGAATACAGATAGAGTTAGAGTTTGACATCAGAATGCGTAGCTCTCTAAAATACCTTTCCAACAGGATATCAAGCGCCTAAAACGGAGGTCGTATGCAAAATTTACAACCCTAGGAAGTTGAGGTACCAAATTACACCAACTTACCCATAGGGCCCACATGAATTTTGGCGTTTCACCTTCTAGGGTTAGGTTTTTGGATGTCTAGGGCTTTGACATTCATGAGTAATATGAAAAGGCCCTCTGGCACCTCATTGTAATCAATTATGCTCAAACAGATGCGTGTAGCATCCACATCTCTTCTCAGATATAACTACGACCATTCGAGCAAGTTTCAGTTCTACAGTTTTACAGTCTCATTCTATTTCATTATTTAGTAGAAGATATGGTTCACTGAATATTTGTGTTATTCTTCCCATCTCTATTTTTATTGTATTCAATCTGTTAATCAGTTCATTCCGCTCCTAAATCCAGATCAGTGGTATCGGAGCGGTCTGCTCTTCATTTATTTTTCTTCATGCATGTCCCCGACAAGGTATGGGTACAAGAAGTTGGGACTCGAACCAATCGATCCATTGCCATATCGGTTGCACCGAGCCCAAAAAAAACCCATCGGCGACGAAAATAAATATGATGGATCAGGAGATCCTATTAAAATGTTTATCGAGGAAGCCCTCGCGCGACAAAGGAACAAAATGATGGATAAATTCGCACAAATCCTTCGACGATTGCCCATGAGAGAAGCATATTCATCAAGCAGCCATGCAACCCCCTTCAAGGTACAGGTAAATTTTGATATTACATTATTTGAAGGAATGATAGATGCATATGTTGTAGATAAATGGTTGAATCTTCTCGAAGGATATTTTTCAGTCCACAATTGTTTTGATAGCGAAAATATCACTTTTGCACTCCTCAAGGTCGTTCCCCATGTTAAAGACTAGTGGGATACGTATTATGAGCAAAGGGTTGCTGGAAGCAAGACAAAGCGGAAAGAAAGGATATTTTGGGAAGGAAGGCATGCACGAGGAAAGCCACAGCTGGAAGGAAGAGCAACACGTGTGCATGCATGGAAGTCCTAACAATGTTAGGGTTAGGGTTTTTTTAATACATTGTAATGGTCGATGAGCCAGAAATATATAAATATAGATACCAAGGTCTCATAGCGGGAGAGCAAAGTTAGGTTTAGAGAGTTAATGAAGCGGAGGTAAAGGAGCTATGTCAGAGAGTTTTGGAGAACCAATGTTGTAACCCGATACCTTTTTGTAAGCTGTTGAGTTGTAGAGAGTCAGGAGGGTAGGTCTTGAGGGTTAGATTACAGGCTAAGGATCCTGGTTTGATCTAGTCCACCTCATATTAGATCTCGACCTAATTAAGAGGAGTTGTAGCTTTGGAACTGCTATAATAAGAGATATTAAGAGCCATATCTTCGTGGACGTAGCCCAGGAGGGGGTGACCCATGGTAAAACCTATGTTATGTAATTGAATGCATGTGTCTCTTTACTGTTTTTAAGTAGTTATGGGTATGCTAAATGAATGAGTTGATTCCATGCATAATTGTGAATGACAGTATATTGTTTTAATAATATTAATAGAACTCTTAGCACACACTTCTCAGATCTCCACTCAATACTGGGATGAAAACACTTGAGTATTGCAGTCACCCATTAATACTATCTCGGGTGAGACTGCGCAATGCACTCTGTACGTTGCGTTGCCTTCTGGTTTACCAGGAGGGCCGATAGTTTTAGAGGCTTTGTTGGAACACCAATAGACATGAACCCTGGTTCAATCAAGTTAAAGGTATAAACTCAGATAAATTATAACCAACAAATGGTTCTATTGTCAGCGGTTGAAACAGTATAGGATTGAGTAGATGGAATTTGTTGAAAATATGTTAAAAGATACATAAGATCTTTGGAAGGAAGGTCTGAGAATATTGAATCGGTCAACAAGGAGGTGATAATGCACTTCTAGAGGGGGATGTTGAGACCATGAAATCTGATGAAAGTAGAGATCGAAAGTTGGCTAAAGACAAAGGAGCTGGAGTATGCATAGAAAGATAACAGAAACCCTAGAGTAACACTGCACAAATACATTGAGAAGTATGTGTTTACTGATCTACATGAAGTCCTTTTCTATCATTTTCCACCCTTATTGCAAGAGTGGATATTGAGGTTGAAGGATAACCACGCAACAAACCGGATCTGATAGTTAGAGTGGACCTCAGTTCAGATTGAGCAGTTACAGCAGGTGAACAACAAATTCACCCATGTAGTAGATTTTTGGCTAGATAGTATTGTAGCAGGATTTATAAGAAAATTTGCAGTAGATAAAGAGAAGTCGTACAGAATGGTGGAGCAAGAGTTTCTACGTGGGCCTCGAGGAAGGTATATTAGATCATTGTATACTTCTATTAAGATACTACTATATAACAAAGGTGTAAAGACAATGGAGTCATACATCTAAACTTCCTTGTGTGCATGGGGGAAGTGGGGAAGCACTGACAGAAAGAGGAGAAATGGAAGGAGGAGTGGATAAAGGAAAGAAGGAGGAAACCTTGGACCCAATCATGATGGACGACAACTAGATCGAGCGGATCATGGCGACAGTTGGAAGGACGCACAGTGGAGTAGCCTACCAATACAAGGTGAACAGAAAGAAGAGAGTTGTAGCTGTGAGGGAAGGCTTGGAAAGTGATGAAAAAGAGGTAGAGGATCTCCAAGCTGTGGAGAAGATTGAGGAAATCCTACGCGCAACATTTGAGAGGAAGATAAGAGGTCTAAGAGCGGGAAGAGAAGGAAACAATCCTATCCATATTAATGTCAGTGTGGAACCCATAAACTCATGTGAAACTAATACACCAAAGAGAACACCACCGTTTAGACAACTGAATTTAGGGAGAAGAAAGACAACAAGAAGTACATCTACACAAGGAAAAACAACTGGAGGAGCCAGTTCAGGAAGCACTAGTCAAGTATCTACATCGCACGGAGGTAGTAGTTTAGCATTCAGGATGGCAGGACCAGGGATGATTTTAAGGATGGAAATTTATTTTAAAATGTAGAAACCTTGGTGAATCTTACTAATCCTTCATATGCCAACTATAAATGATTGGCGATATTTTTGTAAAAATATTCAAATTTCTAAGGATTTTATATAGTTTT
>ML794601.1:220346-231231 GCA_009831015.1 Picea engelmannii
CATCCATCACCTTCGGCTTGGACTTGTATCGGAGAAGACTCTTGCTCCATGAGGTAATTGGTCCAGGTATCATGGTATGTGTCATATTTGATCATTATAACCTTTAGATATATGCATCAAATTCCTTTTATTTTTGACGACTGTTTGGATCTTGCATTAACCCACTTGACCATGGTTGGGAGGATTGACAAGGTACCCTATCAAGCTTGTACCCATAGGTTTTAGTTTGCCACCGGGGGGGATTTTGAAGGGCCATCGTCCGCTCCCATCATATCATCACTCTTACATCTTATCTCCCACTCATCTGCCCCATTCCCTTAGTCCACACATTAGGATGATCTGTTTGTGGGGTAACACCTTATCTCATGGGAAGAAGGGGCTAAAGGCCTAGAAGGTAAAAGCAGCTGGTAAAAGATAAAAGCCATAAAAATGAAACCTAGAGATGCTTCACCCAGGGATCCCCGAGAAGGCAATAAAAAGCCTCTCAGCAAGAAATAAGAGGGACCCAAAGAAAAATAACAAAACAAGACCTAGCCAAGAGGATGGGGAGTCTCATCATGAGCCAACCCATTATGTTCATGGGTAGCTAGCAGTGTGACATTGCCATTATCTGGTTACCACACCAGGGCAGTGACCTTTGGTTGCATGGCCAAGGGAAAGGGGATCTCATCATGAGCCAACCTTATCATCTCTGTGAAAGTGCTTGTCCTCACCACGCCAAGGCAGTGTCCTCTAGTTGGTCCTTGAAATAAATAAGAAAAATCAATAAAGAAAAGAAATAATAAAGGTAATAAAGGGCTTGGAAAGAATTGCATCCATGACAGGTACAACTCACCTTCTACAAAGGCACCCACAGGTAATATCACCCCTGTCTTTCGCTCTACCCGTATGTCTGGACATCCCTTGACCACATCACCTCGTGTTACATGGCTTGGATGATATCCTCTGGAAACTTTCCTTCTCTTATGGATGTTGGCCCAATAGGGCATTTTGTCTTTTTCTTCGTCTTTGTATAGTAGGTCATTGTAATTTCTTTGAGCTATTGGATGATATATCAGGGGTTTTATGCATGCATTTGATAAAATTAATGATGAAATGTGATTGACATTGCTATGATCCCTGTGACTAATGAGCCCATGGAGGGAGAAGTTTTTTATGTGCAGGACCATACCCGATGGACAGGTACCAGTTGGACCGGTACACATGGGGAGATGATTAGTTTGGACCTCAATGGGGATGAAGAGTCCATCAGATGGTTGCTGGGACCCCGTCAAGGGCAGAGATAGGACAATGATTGGATGAGCCTTTGCACATGAGAAGAAGAAGGGCATTCCACCCAGGACACTTTGGTTGAGCCCAACCTAGGGGGTTGACCCACTTCAGATGGAACGTTTTCCTTTTGATGACCAGGACGTCACCCAATAAATGTTGATGTCTCCTTGAGTGTGTGGCAGTTTGACAGGATGGCTGGCATGTGTGGCAGCTTGGAGGAGCCCGAAAAGGGCTAACATTTGACTTATGGATGCTATACTAACCCCAAAAGGGCCCAACGTCTCCCTCAGAGGGGCTTGACGTCTCACTTTTGCTTATTTTTGTCATTTACTTAGAAGTTAATGTAAAAACAGTATGATTTTGGTTTGTAGCCTTGCCGACTATTTTTACTAACCTAATTTTAATTAAAAGGTCATGATACACTATATATTGAGGATGTTTTTCCCTCATTTGGACATAACACAACAACTCACACTTGTGAGGTCTGATTTTTGTGCCCTAGTTTGGGTATTTGGTCTTTTAAAGGAGGCGCACTTGTTGATGGAAGGATTTTCTTGGCATATTTGGCATTTTTCTTGAGGACGGTTTACAACTAGGGTTTACACATGCTTTTATTCATGATATGTAAGTGTTTTTCCTACAAAACTTATTGATTGAATGGTTGTAAGTTAGTATTCTTTCATTTACTTATAAATTTTCTGATTTTAAAAACCCTAGGTGACAAGCACAGAAGTAGGTCCTTGTCTCATGTCCCCTTAGAGAGAAATTTTCAGCCATTGAAGAAGGAAGAAAGAGCCTATTCTTTGCTACACTCTTCTCACTTCTTCCCTTAAGCTAGCTTTTATTTTAAAGGTTAAAAAGAGGGTTACGTCCTAGGCCTAGGTTATCTACACCTAGGGCCATCCATATTATAGGGTTTTAGTGATAGAGCCTTGCCATTGCAACACTCTCCCTCATTAAATCCTCTTGTTTTAAATATTTTCTTTTGCTAGACGTTTTGCCAAGTTTGACCTAAAGAAGGAGGAAAGAGCACGAGGCCTTGCTTAAGCAACATCAGAGTGAGCCTCTTTCCCCTAGGGTTTTGATTGTAGGGCCCTGCCATTACAACACTCTAGAACCCTTCCCTCTTGTCTTTAGCCTATTACTCCTTCAACCTTATGTCCTCTCCTTGAATGATTCCATATACCCTTAGGCACTGATCTTAGACACACAACGTTGAATTCCTAGTGTCCAAAACAACTCTCAAAAACTTTAAATTTTGAAACCCTAACTAACTAAGCTAACCCTAACTAGGTTGACGTCATAGTTGGTTATTCCATCTTGACACAACAAACATTGATAATAAGCAATTTGATGATGGTTAAAGGAATTTATTGAGTCAATTATTGATTGGATATTTTTTTAGCTATATCATCTCAATAGTTATTGATGAATTGATACTTCTACATTGCTATATTGACAAAATGTTGATCTCATCAATATCTGTTGTTTCATTGCTTATATGTTATTTTCCATATAGTCACATGAAGTACTAACCCACTAAGTTATAGCACGCATATATATTGTATTGTTGTTGTCTTGTTCCGAGCAGGTGTTTTCATTTGGGCATACACTTCATTTATTGGCTGATTAGTCGGACTTTCTAACCTTGGTGGTAACCTGTGAGGAGGAACTTTTCCCTTGACTTTCATACTTTAACCTCTTCAAAACCCCAGGTTACTGAGGATGTCTCCCCTAGGTTAACCTCCCTAAATAGAAAGAACCTCCCCATTGAGGTGACATTGGGTGGGGAAGGTTCCTGTTACGCCAGTTTGGCCTCAATCCTCTAGCCTTTAGACCTAGCTACAAACTGTGTGATAACAGGGTGTAGGAAGAAAGTATGATTGGGCAAGCCGCACCATATTTTAACCAAGTTCCATCCCCATACAACACTACATAGCAACAGTATAATAATGCACAACAACCATATAATACCATGCAGCCACAGTACAACATAGTGCAACCTTAGTACAATACCGTGTATTACAATCAGGCGCCTCCGTGTAATGCACCGAGAGGAGATCAAGCTGGCTACAGAGGTGGAGGACGAGCAAGATGAGGATTTGGAAGAGGTAGAGGACCAATGGTATGTCACAACTATCAACAATGGAGACATTATGCAAGAGAATGTCCACTTCCACTAGCAACTTGTATGTATTGTCGCGCATCAGAGCATGGCACAGAAGAATGTCCTACGTTACTAGGGAAGATCTAGGAAAAGAAGAACTAGAACAACCAGAATGTTCAATGGATTTCAGCCGAAGTGAGGAATGAAGGATGAAACATCAACATAGTTATGCATGGAGGATCTAAAGCAGGAAACGATGCAATCTGACAAGAGCCAGTACAACACCAGTGGGTGAAGAAGAATATCAAACCAAGGAGATGGTTTGATGCGCAGAATGAGAAGGAAACATTTAAGCAAGCCAGAAAAGAATTATTGAAGCAAGACACTGCATCAACTTCAACTGCACAGTAGAATAAGGAAGAGCCAGAGTATGAGATGCCTCCATTGTTGGATCATACCAAAGAAATGCATCCCCTGGGACAAGTAAGTACAATCAAAGGCTTTTTGCAATCATGTTGTTACACATGAAATTTTCACACATAGGTACCTCTCCCTAAGTGTCATAAGTGTCATATAAGTGTCTCATACACCATGACACCATGGAATAACCTATGTCACAATCCTTAGTCAATGTGGAGGAGGGATATATTACATGAAGGCCAAAATACCAAGTGCACATGAATTATTATTAATATTCATGAGAAAGAAATTAATTGAGTGTGAGAATTAAGTGCACATGAATTATTATTAATATTCATGAAAAAGAAAGTAATTAAGTTTGAGAATCCACCTCACATTTGGTTTCCTATTTTTTAGTGAAGGTGGAGGGTCTCAGGAATGGTTGAAATATTCCCTCCTTAAAATCCTTGAGAGATATTTCCTCCCTAAAATCCGTAAGAAATATTTTCTCCCTAAATATCTTAGAGATCCCTTTCTTAGTGGATCTGATGAGAGATCCTCTCCATGGTGGTTAAGCCTCCAAATCCTATATAATGAGGGTTTTCCATGGAGGAGGAGAGAGAGAGGATTTTAGAGATAGAAAACTTATGATCTCATGAGAAGTGGAGAAAGGGAGGAGGATAATCAATGAAAAGTATTGTCATTTTGATTGTGGATCATTCGAGCAAGGGGTTGGACAAGGAGAGCTTGGTGAGGCTACTACATCTGCATCTACACTTTGTAAGAACCTTATTTTGTTCTCATTAATACATGTGCTTGGCCTGTTTCCTTCAATATTGTGTACATTTGCATGAACTTGTCTCTTTTGGATAAATCTAGCTTTGAGCTAATCATGGTAGAATAGGAAGTATGATTTGTCTTGGTTGTTTATGGGATTGTAGGACTCATTAAAGGACTTGGAGATCAAGCCCAACTTGGACTGAGTGAGGAAAAACTTCGTAAAAAGGTACTCTTAATTTCTTCCTCTTCTCTATTTATTAGCTTAGCTATGTTTAAAGGAAATTCACTGTTCAACGTTAGCACTTTTCTATCTTGGTCATAGGGGTCTAAGATCCAAGAGGGAATCCACTTGACTGCAGGGGGATTTTCCTACAATAGAAATTGGTGAATCCACTGGGGATCGACATCAATTTGTATTTCCTTGGATTTTCCTTACCCTTTTCCCACATTTCAGATCAGTTTTATAGTTTGTTCATGATCCATTACCTTTCTCCCATCTTCACTAGCAATTTCACCAGTTGTTGTGCATTATGGGTGCGTTTTTCTGCATTTTTTCACTCTGTTTTTTAGTTTTTGGGCATACCAACACTCCCATATAGGCCATATCATAGCACTAGTGCTCCCCTATAGTACTTTAGGGAGCGTCACAGTTCTCTGTACCCTTGAGACAGGGAGTGCTGGTCTCCTTCTTGGAGGACTTTTGCCTTCTTTTGCTCAGATTTTTTCAACCTATTTTGTGGAAGTATTTACCCAAACTGTTATCGGACTAATCGGTAGGTGTGGACACTAACTGATCTCCCTAGATCCACCTAGATCTAGAACAAAACACACTGGAACATGACGCTTTCCTTAAGTTTTAGATATTGAATTTACTAACTAAAGAGGGATGGGTGACATACCGCTTAAATTTCGCTTCCTCTCACAATTTCCATCCTGTCTCCATTCCAATGCTCATACAATGATGAACCTGCAAAAGAACGCAACCAAAAAAAGTGATAGCAATAGCATAAACTCAATATAAACCTATGTATGTGATCAAGGAATCATATAATAAAACACAACAAGCTTTATAGGAAAGAATCATATTATTGTATCATATTAAATGTGAAAGAGAGATTACAACCATGGCCTTGATGTCATAAGGTCCCTTCCAACTATCCTTCATTCCCCACACACTTCTTGCTCCAAGGATTCTGAGACCATGGATTTGATAGCTACTCACAATCTATCTTGACAAAGCAAATCTCAAAGCCAGTCCAACCAAGCTGATAATTCCAAGCCAACCAAAGCTCCAAGCTAAAAGCTAACTTTCTCCATGAGAACTCCTCTCCTTTTATAAGTTGAAGAGGATAAGGTGAGGAGGTTAGGATGATCCCACTAAATCATGAAAGGGAGTAAGATCCAAACCATACGGATGCCACCTCACCATGGAAGTTTCTCCTTCTAGAAGATTCAAGAAAACACTTGTTTTTCCCACGTGTAGGCATTCTTGCACCTTGCCTATAGAGCAACCTGCGAACATCTCACACCCTAGCTATGGTGCAACCTGCGAGAATCAGGCATTCTCGTACCCTGCCTATATAACAACCTGTGAAATTCCTTTTTTACAAGGTTTTTACAAGGGAAAATGCAACTTCTTTTCTCAGGAAAAGTTCTTCTCCCTTCTCTCCTCAGGAACTCAGGCCACTGACCCCTCTAAAGGAAACAGATAGGTTTACATCATTAACGGTCATAGGGATGATGAAAATAATGTGTAGCAGAGAGCCCTCCAAAGTATGAAGTTAGAACAGAGTGATAACTGAAATACTTTGTCAAGTGTGTGTAGGGAACAAGAAACAGTCGGTCGGAAACCTGCCAACAAACAAGGAAATATAGTACAATAATATATCATCACTGAGGTAGGCATTCCCATACTCAGAATAAAAATGACTCAAAGCATAAATCCTGACATGCGAAGATCCATATCAAGTAATACAGGTCATGGCCACCAAACATACACTGTGGATCCATGCCAATATGACTCAAATCTGAACATAGCCACCAAAAATACATTGTGGATCTATGTGTTAAAGACTCAAATTTGAACATAGCCACCAGACATACAATGTGGATCTATGCAACAATACACTGAATATACTCCAATGCAACCTGAATCTATCAGAAAAGATCCAGGGTCTTCATCTCCACCACTCTATAGTATGAATCTAACCATGTGAGTACATGTGTCGAAGTCGAACATGGTAGAAACCACTTGATTACCAGTCATTAGTGTATATCGTTAACAAGTGCGAGGGAAATCACCATTAATGTCAATGAATCCCAAGGTACTCTGGTACAATCCAACGAATGTGAATCAATGAGCTGAGGTTGAACACTCGACGAAATCTCTCGATTAGGGGTCGATAATGAAAACCCACTGTCAAAAGCGAGGAAACCTGCCATTGAGGAATGGAAGTTCCAAGGTAGCAATTAGTTTCTAAGTCTAATTCCTGGATAATGAGTTGAAGTCGACAGGAAAAGACTTGTCACAGGAGGGCCTTAATATATCCCACATCAATGACACGAAACAAGTAACAATATTTGATGTAGATCAGAGTAACAAGTGATTCAGAACTGACTTAGGAATGGCCGACGCAATAGAAGGCTTAAAGACTGCAGAAATGGCTGACACAATAGAAGGTTTTCTGGGTTGAACTTCTCTTTGAATATATTGACGACACGAAAACTGTCTTGGAAACACTTAATCAACAACAGGGATCAAAGACCAATTTGTAATCTTATAAAGGAGTATGATCAGGATACAAGTGGATTTTCCAACCTAGACACCAAGCGGGTGAAAGGGTGTCATTTTCAAAAGTGACTCTTCCATGGAATACAGGTTTAGACACAATTCTTTCCCAATTTTTCCCCCACCATTTCTGGCGAGTACGTCTTTATTTTTACACAAGCTTGAGGAGGATAACATATGCTTGTAATGTAAGCTCATCCTTCGGACGAGTCCCTCAGAGTATGTTTAACGAACCCTGGGAAGGAGTGGTTCAGTCTCAATGCGGGTATTTTGATGTTTATTTAACGAGTCCAAGGATAGAAAACTCGAAGGTTTTTCATCATTATAGAGTCTGGAAAAACACTTAAAAGAGAAATCTCTCAGTTCCTTTTTCGTAAAGTAGTCTAATGAGACCGAAAAAGAGATAAACTATCGCTCAACAGACATTTTCTTCAAATACTTTAACGAGTGTGAAAATAACAAGATCGCTTAGCAATCTTTTCATGTTTAGAGAGTTTAAAAAGAGCTTAAAGGGAACTCCAGGAGGTTCCTTTTTCGTATAACCTTTACGAGTCTGAAAAAGTGATAAAAGTATACTTGGTTACATTCTCATTGATTTACGAGCATGAAAAACAAAGACTAAGCTCGGTAACTTATTCTCATGTATTTACGAGCATGAGAAAGAACAAAGACTAAGCTCGGGATTGTTTTTATTTTTACACAAGCTTTAAAACAAAGCGAAACTATGCTTGGGATAGATTTTATTTTTACACAAGCTTAAAAACTAAACAAAACTATGCTTGGACCTGGTTTCATTTTTTATGGAAGCTTGAACCATAGGAAACTATGCTTGAGGTAGGTGGTTTCATTTTTACACAAGCTTGAACCATAGAAAACTATGCTTGTGACTTCCCAATGCATAACACATGGAAGGTTGGTACTTAGCCCCCATCTTAAGAAACTAGCGGCTCTACTTTAGCATGAAGTCCAGAGGCTGGAAGTATTGTCCCCCAAGCTTTGTTTCATCCAATGACAAAGGTGGAGGAAATGAAGCTTCAAATACTAGACGAAGGACTTGACTCAAACTGAGAGGGGGAGAACTATTTCATTTTTTAACGAGCTTGACATAGAAACAAGAACTATGCTCATAACCTCTATTTCATATTTTAACGAGGTTGCTACAGAGACACAAAAAACTATCCTCAAGTGGTTTCATTTTTTAACGAGCTTGAAATTAGAAAACTATGCTCATAGACCTCTGTTTCATTTTTTAACGAGGTTGCCTCAGAGATGCAAAAACTATCCTCGGAAGTGGTTTCATTTTTAACGAGCTTGAAATAAAAAAACCATGCTCAAAGACCTCTGTTTCATTTTTTAACGAGGTTACCTCAGAGACGCAAAAACTATCTTCGAAAGTGGTTTCATTTTTTAACGAGCTTGAAATCAAAAAACCATGCTCAAAGACCTATGTTTCATTTTTTAACGAGGTTGCTACAGAGACGCAAAAACTATCCTCGAAGTCTCTCTTCTTGATCATGGATTCAAAGAGGACAATGCTCCGGAATGACACCATGTCAAGGGACAAAACTCAGTCATGGCTTCCAAGAGGTCTTGACTGGAAGGAAGAAACACACTCTGGATGGACACCATGTCAAGGGTCACGACAGGAGTAAAGAGATCAGGCTCTAACAACCCTATTGAAGATATCACCATGTCAACTACTGGATCTAAGTCATAAGAAGTTGAAGCCATGGGCGACAAGACCACATAATTGACCTGCAACAGGGGCAATACCATCTGCATATAAGAACCATTTAGGGAGGCAATCCAGTCAGGGTCAATGAATGAAAGTTGATCAACAGTCACAACTCGTCCATCGTGGGGGAAAGATATCACATGAAAAAGAGTAGACACAATAGCTTTCATGGCATAGACATAATCTCGCCCAAGGAGTAAAGAAATATCCAAGGGGTCTTGGACCACCATGACGTCAATGAAGACAATTTTCCCTCCCAAAGTTACAGAAAACTGAGGAAGGGTCCCTAAAGGTTGACTAGTTCTTATGTTAAAAGCTAACAGATTCTACATAACCAACACAAGTGGAGGACAACCCAAAGCTTTCCAAGCAAAAGAGGACAAAATACTAATGGACGAACCTTCATCTAGCAACGTTTGAGGAACGTCCCGACCACAAACCTGTACTGTAATCTGGAAAGGAATGTAAGAGGGAAGACGAGGTCCAGTTAGTACACCCCAATCAAAATGGATGGCCTCATTACTTGGAGGGGGTTCCACAGGAGAAGGAAGAAAACCCCTCAACACAATAGAGTTTGTATCAACGAGAAAAATGTGGGAAGTATCGGGTTTACTCTCTAGCGGGAGAGTAGGATCGACCGATGGAGAAATCAGATCGACCACTTGGGTTTCATTCTCTAGGGGGAGAATGGGGTCGACATGTGGAAACGGATCGACCGCTTGGGTTTCACTCTCTGAGGGGAGAGTGGGATTGACCGAGGATGGTATTGGATCAACCACTTTGTCAACTAGTTCAACTAAGTACGTGACCAGATTGACGACATGATCAACCAGACTGACTGGTGAAGGGACCAAAGTAATCATTCCATCAACTACCGTTGGGTTGTGAGAAAGCTTGCGATAAGCGACTGGAAGTTGAGGCTGTGAAACAGTCATGTCTTCCAATAATTTAGAGGCTTCACCCATACAAGGGAAAAGGTGAGTGAGATGACTCCCTTTGCATAACATGCACGGAAACTTGACTCTACTTTTTTTCTTCCCAACAGTATCGTGACTAGTTGACAGGAGGTCATCATCATGTTGTTCAAAGGCTAATGACATAGGTTGGTGAGGATGTGTAGACCATGCTTCTATAACCTTGGGTAGACCAGGGAAATCCTTAAGAAGATGGCTACCCTTACAAAGCTTGCAAGGGTACTTTGGCTTACGAGGTGTTTGGGTGATCTTGACATCATCAACACTCCCAGCACAATTAACAGTAATTGGTTGTTTTCCAACATGTTTGACAGTGGTTGGAGGTTTTGGCCCTTGTTTATCTTTCTTCTTCTTAATCTTTATTTTCTGCTTCTTCTTATTCACCGGGTTACTAGCTTCAGAACTTTCACTCGACGAAGAAGATGAAACAGAAGGAGACCTCGCAAGTGAAGAAGGTGAAGAAGATCTTACTGGTGAAGACAGTGAAGGATCAATACGAGGTTGATGCTCTTGGGGGGAAGTGCTTACGACTGAAGCACTTACTACATTCGAGATTACCTGAGTGGAAAACAACCATACCAGTAATCCAATTGTGAGACCTGGAAGGTTCAAAGTAGCGATGTGAGGAGGACCAATGTTTCCGTAAGAAGGAAAAACAAAAGGTTCCCCTAGAGCAGAGGTTCCTTAATTGGTCATTTCAGGAACTGACGCCATGAAAAACAAAAATCCAATCTAGAGTCCACTAGGGAAAACAAACAGCACATGCTAAAAATCTAGGAAGCAAGCAAACAAACAAAACCTTCTCACAATGAACGCACTAGTTGGTGATG